>ML814533.1:82250-106105 GCA_009831015.1 Picea engelmannii | reverse complement strand
TAAGATTACAATGCATACAAAAATATGATAAGGAACAAAAAGTAGTTGCTAAGCAACCATGTCCTTCACTACAAGAAGACCTCGCAATTGTGCAAGTTTTTCCTCATTGAAGATTTTGTTGAAGATGTAGATGTATGCACAGATCTGATGAAGTAGATGCACCATTGAGATGTCCACACATATCCACTCTCTCTTGTTGTAATGAAGAATATCCAAATAAAGTTTGAATGAAACTTTGAAAATCGTGCAACCGCTTCTGAAAAAACACTGAAATTTTGTTGATTTTAAAATGATCATAACTTCACTTCCTGAACTTCGTTTCAGATGATTGTTTTTTTTAAAATTGGATATTTTCTCGATATGAATTCAAATATCCAATTTGTTTCTACAAATTTTACTTAGAAAAATATCATAATTGAGTCTGATCTGGGCGACTCCCTTTTTGTTTCCTGATATGCATGCATTGCACATGGAAAAGTGTTTGCATGTGACCCCTGAGATGCATTCCATATATCTTCCACATGAAATTTAGAAAAAAAATAAATATGAAATGGAGTAGACATCATCTTCAATTAATGGAATACAAATTTGTGCAAATACTTTTGTAGAAGACTCTTCATAATAAGAAGCTTGATCTTCTGATGGATTCTCTTCTGGCTCTATCCATTCAACCTCCTGCATGAATTCTTCACAATATTATTTATTCCCAAATAGAACCTCCAATCTGGTCCATAATTCATTTGGAGTTGATTCTTGTGATTCATCATATACTTGATGGAGAATTTCAGGAGAAATAAACCAAAGGATACATCCTATGTCCATATCTTGTCTATTGAGAAAATGGTTTTTCTCATTGACGAAATCAAGCTCTACTTCCATTGCCATAGTTATTTGGTACAAGCCTCTGCATATGAACATAATCATATTTTTTGGCTTCCATTCCAAATAGTTATGAGGCGTGAAAAGTATTGTCGGTGAATAATCCATCTTTGTTGCGTTCTTCAATATTCAGTACCTGGAAAAATAATTTAGTGTAGCTTTTTCTTAGCAGTCTGTCAAATCTGATACCATGTAAATGTGTTGAACCTGCATAGAATAGATCTAGCTAGAAAATACCACACACATTTACAGAGAGAAATTGAGAAAGAAGAAGCAAGAGAGAAAGAATGGAAGAATTCTCTTTAACTGTATTCCACACTCAAAGAGTGAATAATTTACAATAGATATAGGCTACATGAGTAACTAATGTGCCATAATAGTAATCTATAGAGATCTAGACACTCACTGAGAGACACTGGAGTGAACTACCACCTAGTCCTAGTTAACTGATCCATGCAATCATCAGTTAACTGAGACACATGTGTGGAAGTGAGAGAGACACATGCAACTACTGGTGATAAAACCAAGGTTGACATGCATGAGAGACTTCCACTAGTCTAACTGAGTGTAATTGACTCTGAACTAAAGAGTAGCACCCTATTTTGTAGGGGAATATTCTCTAGAGAGAATATTCTCATTTAAGGAATCGTTCTCAACATTGGACTATCAAACTTAGGAAAATAATTCTATGTGAGTGTGTAATATCTCCAACAAGGTTTGGAAGTGATCCTGATTATTTTTGGAATAAAATGAAAGAAGGTATATTACAATGAAGTACTCATGAAAATTTCCAAGAATAGAGAAATACAACAATACTTGATTTCTATTAACAAAAGAATTGTAAAGAGACTGTAAAAATACAGAGTGGAAGACTCGCTAGAATGGTGGCAACTTTATCTCTAAGAAGAGATGTGACGTCAACACTCATTCACAAGAAGATGATTACAATGAGTCTTAGAAGGAAGTTTTATGATAAACATGAATGCCAAAACCTTATACATCCAAAAACCTAACCCTAGGAGATGAAACACCAAAAGTTGTGTGGGCCATGTTTGGGTAAGTTAGTACATTAACTTCCCAGGGTCGTAACTTTTGCATACAATATCTGTTTTAGGCGCGTGATATCCCATTGCAAAGGTATTTTCGAGAAATACGCATTATGTCATCAAACTCTAACTTTCTCTATAGTTTGACTGTGGCATGCAAAAAAAAAACACTGTTTAGAGCCCCAAAATGGCCCTGGAAGTACAAAAAGATGTGCTGACATGAAAACATACAAAATAAGTTAGTTGGATTAGGTGGGAGGCCACCAATATCCACCTAGAATATGTGTAGGGATTCAAACAACCCCAAAATTGTAGAACCCACAATTACAAAGAAGTAAAGAAGAACATGCTAAACTAAAAACTGACAAGAGGAGCCAGTTGGAATAGGTGGGTGGCCACCAATATCCACCTGGATCAAGAAGTCTTGCAGATGGGTAATATTCGCCATCTCCTCATTAACTCTTGAGGATGACTCTTCCAACTACCAATCTGACCAGTAATTCATTTCTAGGTCAGAGGACTGTTTTGAGTCCGAGTCATTAAATCCAGTAAGTTACTGGTTTGTTGGGGGTCATCTCTGCTCCTTATTGAAAACTAAAACATTGTCATACTAAAAAGCATACAACAAACAAACTCAACTGAAAACCACATGCTCATGGTGTGAGATTATTTATATACATAATCCTACTCTACTCTATCCATCTGAATTACTTTGCTCAAGTGAATCATACTTCCAATGCAGCCATGTAAGTTTCAAACTGATGAAAATAACTCCTTCCATGCAACTATTTGAAAGAATCCTCAAATGGTATAAAGTTTGCAACAAGAGGTTAATAATAAATTGATAATTACAGTTGTAATCTGAAATCTTAGCAACAACTGGAGCATTGGAGACCTTTAAAAAATAAAACTCCATGCAAAAATCCAAAGGATCATGAAACTTATGACAAGACATTTTCAGCTGGTCAAGAAGACCATCTTTCTCCTATGTGAAGGTTGATTCATCAATAAAATTGTGGTCCTCATATGCTTCATAGCTATTCATATGTTGTTTGATTTCTTTTGCAAGTCCAGGTGCAGAGATGATATACATGAACTCGATGATCCTTGGATATTTATGCTCATCAATGGATGATAGAGAAAATTTCAACTACCGATGCAACTCCTCCTTATCTTCTTCACTATCATATACTGGTTGGTTGCTAATAAGCTCTATATGTGCTTTGGTAAAGATCTTATTCTCATCATCAGAGTATTCATCAAGGATAGGTTGGTCTTTCTCAACATTTGGGACAACAATATCATCAGAGGAATGATTTTTAGAGACATATGTTACAAGGACAAATGCATCTACTGCATTGATGCCAATTTGTTCATCATAAGAGCAGTCAACAAAATCTGCTTTCAACATTGGAAAAATAGGAAAGGAATGATACGATTTTTCCTTGATTTCTTCAACAAAAACCTCTATTTTAGCCTTACAATCAGAGGAAATACCTACTGTATGGTGAATATTCTTTTCAAACTCCCCACAACAATTCTCAAATAGAAATTCATCTTAAAAATACCTTTTACAGTGCTCATTAAATGCAACATGGAAATATCTCAAGGAAAATATGCTAGAAGGAGGAAGAGAAAAGTACCATTCTCGTGCATCACCTTTTAAAGAGTACATGAACATTTTCATCAACACATCCTCATGATGAATGTATAGTTGATCCATGCATTGATTAAATGTAATTATATGTTGAGCAGGATTGTACCCCTTGTCTTGTTTGAAAGTAGGAAGGTAATCCATCCATTATGACGAAGGAGGCACTAGATTTGGAAAACCAAGGACAACTGAAAAATTGAGAGGTGAAAACATTCGTGCCAAGATAGCCTCCATGGCCTTTTTCGTCCTGAATCAGTGAAGTCACCAATGGATTCTTCCTTCATGGAGTGGATTCACCATGTGAATGATGCAGTCTGTATTATGTGACCAACATTTTTTCACCATCAAGTGTTGGTTATGATCATTTTCGTTCTCCTAGGGAAGATATCTTCATGTCTTCGCTCCCCGACAATGGCGCCAGAAATTTAGCACTAGGAGTTGTTCTTAGATTTTTTTAAGAACAATCCCAGTACCCATCAGAATATAAATAATTAAAATAGGTTTATGTTTGAGTGGATCAGCAAGAAAGAACAAGAAAGAGGGAAACATAATGTCTACAAAGGTATTCCATTGGGCATGGAGTCATAACATTCTATAGATAAAAGGAAATCAAGTTGCCTACCAGACAAAGACTTATGTGATGATATATGGAGGTATAGGGAAGATAACAAAGAGAAGAGCATTAATCAAGTAGGGATCCTCTCTGCAAAATAAATTAAAAGAATACTTGAACATAAATAATGAAAGGAGACAATCACTGCAAATCATTTTCAACTCATGAATCTCCTACCCATGGAAAAGCATTGATCCTCGATGTCTTTAATTCATTCAAGCAAGATTCAAATGTAAAATGGAAAAAAGAGAAAACACAATATGATAGTAACAACTCTCATGAATCTCTAATGGCAGAAATGTTTACATCATGTGACAACATGCTTACAATTTAGCATACACACAAGTTTATGTTCCCTAAGGCCCTTCTCAGGTCTCTGAACTCAACCCTTTTCATTGAAAGTTTGAAAAATATATACAAATGGTCATTGAGCGAATCTTTAACAAACTCCTACAAAAATAACAAAAGAGAAATATTCCCACCAAAAAACCTAGAATAGGCTACAAGGTGTCTCGAATATTTGGAGCTACTAGAATCGATCCTTTGTATTTAGAAACCGATTTCCACTTATTGAGTTTGTGGCTGGAAATATGGGATATGTCTGCCACATAATCGCCAAGTTTCCTCAAAATTTGCAACTGCCAAGTGGTCCAACTACTATGTCATTGAAAAATAATATGGTGCTTTGATATGATCCTTTGAATGTTGGAGTTGACTTGGACATGTGCTAAAACTGGAAGTCCAATAAGCGTTGATCTGGACTGACTGTGTGATTTCACAACGTTCAGGAAAAACTTGCTGCAAAATCTATGTTTCAACAATTTTGCAGCGAGTTCCTTCGCTGCAAAATATTTATTTATATGATGATCTTGGAAAACATGGTTGTTCATTATGTATTTGGTTATACCACCAGCCTGTACAAATGTACTATCATGGCCATATGATTTGGAGGCTTCAAAAAGAATTTCAATGATGAGAATATAACAAGTCGCATTGTCCATTGCCTTCGGGCACATCTTGTTTATGCTTTTGCAAGTAGCTCCTGATCAATATTAATTTCATTTGCTGGATATTCTTGAGTGTGCTCAAACTCATCCCCATGCCTTATTAATATTTTTTCATTACAATGGGGCATCACTTTGAAGTACACATCATAATGGTTGGCATTTAATAATGTTGTTGAAGCACCAAAAATTGTTGGGTCAAGCGCTTGCTCACCAATTCTTATCTTCAGAAAGAGGATTTCCATACTCGCTAAGGATGAAGAGAGAACAACCTATAGCTGAAGTGTTGAATGATGCAAAGGATTGTGATTGTAACAATGAACCTGCAATAAAACCACCACCAATCTCAATACCACCAGTGCATTTAGAAAGTAGAGGATTGTTGAGATTTTTATCAGGATCACCTGCAGTAAGATACTCAGAGAACTTGTCAAAATCAGGCCATATATCATGTCTAGTCACCTGCCGACCTTGGCTTGCACAAATATGAAACCAAAAACATTGGTTCCTTCCTACAACTTCTCTCATCTTTAATCCTCAATAAAGGACAATTTAATACATGTCATGCCTTTAATTTTTTTTTCTCAATTTGAGATAAAATGCTTCTAACAGTCTTTATGATCTGAAATATATTTGCAGAACAAAATGAATACAGATTATTATCAAAATATGATTAACACAAAATAACAGATATATAGTAAAATTGGTTTCTATTCAATAAGGAAATAAGCTAAAACTGTAAAATGCAGTGGAAATAAGCTTGCTAGAATGGTGGTGGCTTATCTATGAAAAGAGATGTGATGGTTGCACTCATTCACAAGAAGATGATTACAATGAGGCTATGAAGGCCTTTTTATAATAAACAAGAATGCCCCAAACCCTAGACATCCAAAAAAACTAACCCTAGGAGATGAAGCACCAAAAGTCATGTGGGCTCCGTTTGGGTAAATTAGTACATCAACTTCCTGGGGTCGTAAGTTTTGCATACGATCTTTGTTTTAGGTGCATGATAGCTCGTTGGAAAGGTCTATCCAAGGAATACACATTTTGTTGCTACCTATCAAAGGTCATTTTGACTATGGAGAGCCCTAAAAAGAGTTGTTTACTGCCTCAAAATGGCCCCACAAGTCAGGGACCCGAAAACTAGGGAAAAAAATGCCAAACTGAAAAAACTGCCAAAATGAGCCAGTTGGAATAGTTGGGAGGCCACCAAAATCCATCTGGATCACTTTAGTTGCGACTTTGGCGTAATTTTTTGCCAATAGAATTTCCATTAACATAAGGAGATACTTGAAGAACATGACGAGGTGGAGGTGACCTATTGATACTTCATCCATGTACCTTTGTTAGAAGGTTCCCAGGGTCTTAAGAATGTTTTGTTTAATGTTTTGACAGCCTTTTAAGAGTTCCAAAATTTTCACTTGGACATTTGATACACAGGATGGGAGCTAACGATTACCAAATTGCATACAGTCATTCAACCATCAATAGTCTTGTCAGATTTCTACATAGACTTCTGTAACTTCTCCACACTTGTTCTAATGCTTCAAAAAGATCTTGTGAAATGGTCTCCCAAGATAATCCACGCACAAACAAATTTCGATAAGAAACATTAGTAATATTGTCTGTAATTTGCAGGATAAAGACAACATGTGTTAACCAGAAGATTGATCACTTGTTCTTTGCTCAAGGGTGCCAAAAGCTTCCTCACTGGGCATTATCATGACCCATGTTAAAACTTTAACGACGAATTCAACAACTGGATGCTCATATTGAAACTTTGTTAATTCTTTGTATGACATATGGTTCTCCTTCGTTGCGTTATCAAACACTTGCATTTTGATGCTCTCGTCAACACTCATGATTCGCAAAATCACTAAGACTGAAACTTTGACATCTTCAACAAAATCAACACCTGGTGTTCTCTCGCACGATCTCTTGTAGATTGATGCTTTGTTTTCTAGGAAATGTGCGACATTTGGTAGGAAATGTCCCACATTGGTGCTGATGAAAGATATGTTCAAGGTCTATATAGCCACTTGTAAACAATTTTATTCGACACTTTGTGCACACTCTATTCTCCTCCTTCCTTATAGGTTTGATGCTCAATGAGTTGGGCCCCAACATTTGGATTGGCACTTGATGACTTGATGTAGCGTAGAATAAAGGCTTGGAGATTGGGCCTCAGGCCCAATAAATGTTTTCCAAAAGTTATAGCATAAATCCAAAAGGAAAAATATTTTAAAAAGTTTGTATTGTAAGGGAAAATGTATAATGCTTTTAAAGGTTTATTTTTATAATAATACAAAAATTTTACCAAGGTTCAAGACCCACACTATATTAGATAATACCACCCTTTTGTCTTTTAAATAAAAATTGTTAATTCAAATCATAACATGATTTAAATAATAATTTTTAAACTTTTAATTTTTAGAAAAAAGGCTTTGGTAAAGGGCATGACAAATTTGATAGACTTTAAAGAACAACTTGAGGCTTTCAGGAGAGAAGATTTGATGATTTATAATGATGGGAGTAATGAAAATATTAACTCAATAATGACAAGAAAACGAAGTTGGAATGAAATGGGCGAGGAGATGGTGAAACTAATAAGAATCGGACAAGAAACTTAAAAATTTGATGGGGTCAATTTCAAGTGCTAACATGGGCTCCATGGGGGATGGAATGCTCCCTGCGAGCTGCCAAGAACAAGTAGACTTGTTCCTAATCATGATATCATCTCTTCTCCTTATTGAAAACTAAAACATTGTCATACTAAAAACCATACTACAAACAAACTCAACTGAAAACCACATGCTCATGGTTTGAGCTTATTTATATACATAATCCTACTCTAGTCTATCCAGCTGAATTACTTTGCTCAAGTGAAGTCATACTTCCAATGCAACCAAGTAAGTATCGAACTGACAACAATAACTCCTTCCATGCAATTGTTTGAAATAATCCTCGAGTGATTTAAAGTTTGCAGCAAGAGGTTAATAAGAAGTTTATAATTACAACTGTAATCTGAAATCTTATAAACTACTAGAGCATTAGAAACCTTTAAAAAATATAACTGCATGCAAAAATCCACAAGATCATGAAACTTATGACAAGACATTTTTAGTTGGTTAAGAAGACCATCTTGCTCCTCTATGAAGGTTGATTCATCAATAAAATTGTGGTTCTCATATGCTTCATAGCTACTCATATGTTGTTTGATGTCTTTTGCAAGTCTAGGTGCAGAAATGATAGACATGAACTCGCTGATCATTGGAGATTTCTTCTCATCAATGGATGATAAAAAAAAATTCAATTGTTGATGCCACTCCTCCTTATCTTCTTCACTATCATATATGGGTTGGCTTCTAATAATCTTTGTATGTTCTTTAATAAAGATCTTCTCCTCATCATCAACGTACTCATCAAGGATAGGTTGATCTTTGTCAACATTTGGGACACCAATCTCATCAGAGGAATGCTTTTTAGAGACATATGTTACAAGCACAAATGCATCTACTGCATTGCTTCCAATTTCTTCATCAGAAGAGCAGCCAACAAAATCTGCTTTCAATATTGGAAAAATATGAAAGGAATGATATGATTTTTCCTTGATTTCTTCAACAAAAACCTCTATTTTAGCCTTACAATTAGAGGAAATACCTATTGTATGTTGAATATTCTTTTCATTGTTCAAACTCCTCAAAAAAATTCTCAAATAGAAATTCAGCTGGAAAATACGTTTTATAGTGCTCATTAAATGCAACATGGAAATATTTCAAAGAAAATATGTTGGGAGAAAGAAGAGAAAAGTACCATTCTCATGCATCACCTTTTAAAGAGTACATGAAAATTTTCATCAACACATCCTCATGATGAATGTCTAGTTGATCCATGCATTGATGAAATGTAATCAGATGTTGAGCAAGATTGCCCCCCTTGTCTTCTTTGAAAGTAGGAAGGTAATCCATCCATTCTGACGAAGGATGCACTAGATTTGAAAAATTGGGGAAAACTGAAAAATTGAGAGGTGAAAACCTCTATGCCAAGATAGCCTCCATGGCCTTTGTCGTGCTAAATCATTGAAGTCACCAATGGATTCTTCCTTCATGGAGTGGAGTCGCTAGGTGAATGATGCAGTCTGTATTATGTGACCAACGCTTGTTCACCATCAAGTGTTGGTTATGCTCGTTCTCTTTCTCCAAGGGAAGATATTTTTGTGTCTTTGCTCCTTGACAATGACACCATAAATTTAACATCGGGAGTTGTTGTTATACTTCTTTAAGAACAAGCCCAGTACCCATCATAATATAAATAATTAAAATAGTTTTATGCTTGAGTGGATAATCAAGAAAGAACAAGAAAGAGGGAAACAAATTGTCTACATAGGCATTCCATTAGGCATGGAGTCATAATATTCTGCAGATCAAAGGAAATTGAGCTTCCTACGAGACAAAGAATTATGTGATGATAGAGGGAGGTATAGGGAAGATAACAAAGAGAAGAACATTCATCAAGCATGGATCCTCTCTGCAAAATAAATTAAAATAATACTTGAAAAGAAATAATAAAAGGAGGAAATCACTCAAAATTCTTTGCAGCTCATGAATCTTCTACTCATGGAAAGTCATTGATCCTCAATGTCTTAAATCCATTCAAGCAAGATGCAAATGTAAAATGGAAAACAGAGAAAACACGATCTGATAGTAACAACTCTCATGAATCTCTAATGGAAGAAATGTTTACATCATGTGCCAACCTGCTTACAATTTAGTATACACACAAGTTTTTTTTCCCTAAGGCCCTTCTCGGGTCTCTGAACTCAACCCTTTTCATTGAAAGTTTGAAAATATATACAAATGCTCACCGAGCCAATCTTTAACAAACTCCTACATAAATATTCCTACCAAAAAAACTGGAATAGGATGCAAGGTGTCTTGAATTGTTGGAGTTGCTGGAATTGATCCTCTGTATTGAGAAATGGATTGCCACTTACTAAGTTTGTTCCTGGAAATCTAGGATATGTCTGCCACATAATCACCAAGTTTGCTCAAAATTTGCAACTACCAAGTGGTCAACTACTATGTCATCAAAAACTAATATGGTGCTTTGATATGATCCTTCAAATTTTGAAGTTGACTTGGACACGTGCTACAACTGGAAGTCCAATAAGCATTGATCTGGACTGACTGTGTGATTTCGTAGCTTCCAGGAAAAAATCGCTGCAAAATCTTTGTTTCAGCAGTTTCACAGCGAGTTCCTTAGCTGCGAAATCTCTATTTATATGATGATATTGGAAAACATGGTTGTTCATGATCTATTTGGTTACACCACCAGCCTTTACAATATACTATCATGGACATATGATTTGGAGGCTTCAAAAACAATTTCAATGATGAGAATAGAACATTTTGTATTGTCCATTCCCTCTAGGCACATCTTGTTTATTCTTTTGAAAGTAGCTCCTCATCAATATTAATTTCATTCGTTGGATATTCCTTAGTGTGCTCAAAATCATTCCCATGCCTTTTTAATATCTTTTCATTACAATGGGGTATCACTTTGAAGTAGACAATGGTTGGCATTTAATAATGTTTTTGAAGCACCAAAATATGTTGGGTCAAGTGCTTTCTCACCAATTCTCATCTTCAGAAAGAGGATTTCCATCCTCACCAAGGATGAAGAGAGAAAAACCTATAGCTAGAGTGGTGAATGTTGCAAAGGATTTTCATTGTAACAATGAACCTGCAACAAAACCACCACCAATATTGGTACCACCGGTGCATTTAGAAAGTAGAGGACTGTTGATATTTTCATCAAGATAACCTGCAGTAAGAAACTCGAAGAACTTATCAAAATTGGGCCATATATCCTGTCTAGTCACCTGTCGAACTTGGATTGCACAAATATGAAACCAAAAACCCTAGTTCCTGCCTACAACTTCTCTCATCTTTAATACTCATTAAAGGACAATTTAATACATGTCATGCCTTTAAAATATTTTTCTCAATTTGAGATAAAATTCTTCTAACAATCTTTAGTTGAGACTTTGGCGTAGATTTTTGCCAATGGAATTTCAATTAACACAAGGAGATACTTGACGAACACAACGAGGTGGAGGTGAGTTGTTGATACTTCATCCATGTACCTATGGTAGAAGGTACCCAGGGCCTTCACAATGATTTGTTTAACGCTTTGGCAACCTTTTCATGGTTCCAACATTTTCACTTGGACATTTGATACATAGGCTAGGTGCTAACAATTACCAAATTGCATACAACAATTCAACCATCAACAGTCTTTCTAGATTTCTACAGAGACTTCTCCAACTTCTCCATGCTTGTTTGAATGCTTTAGATAGAGCTTGTGAAGTGATCTCCCAAGCTAATCCATGCACAAACAACTTTCGATGAGAAACATTAATAATATTGTATGCAATTTGCAGGATAAATACAACCTGCATTAACCAAAAGATTGATCACTTGTTCTTTGCTCAAGGGTGCCAAAAGATTCCTCACTGGGAATTCTCATGATGCATGTTAACACTTTAACGATGAATTCAACACCTGGATTCTCATATTGAAACTTTATTAATCCTTTGAATGACATATGGTTCTCCTTCGATGCATTATCAAACACTTGCATTTTGATGCTCTCGTCAACACTCATGATTCACAGCATAACTAAGACTAAAACTTTGACATCTTCAACACAATCAAAATCTGTAATTCTCTCGGGCGATCTCCTATAGATTGATGCTTTGTTTTAATTTACATTTGGTAGGAAATGTCCCACATTGGTGTTGAGGAAAGATATATTCAATGTTTATATAGCCGCTTGTAAACAATATTAATCTACGCGTTGTGCACACTCTATGCTCCTCCTTCCTTCTCATCTTGGCACTCAATTCGTTGGGACTCTCCATTTGGGTTAGCGCTTGATGAATTGATGTAGTATATAATAAATACTTGGAGATTGGGCCTCGGTCCCAATAGTATAATGATTTTAAAGGTTAATTTTTATAATAATACAAAATTTTTATTAAGGCTCAAGACCCACACTATATTAGGTAATAACCACCTTTTCTTTTTTAAATAAAAAAATATTAATTCAAATCATAACATGATTTAAATAATAATTTTCAAACTTTTAATTTTTAGGAAAAAGGCTTGGGTAAAGGGCATGGAAAATTTGATAGACTTTAAAGAACAACTTGAGGCTTTTAGGAGAGAATATTCACTGATTTATAATGATGGGAGTAATGAAAATCTTGACTCAATAATGACAAGCAAACAAAGTTGAAATGAAATGGGCGAGGAGCTGGTGAAACTGATGAGAATTGGATGAGGATATTAAAAATTTGACGGGGTCAATTTCAAGTGCTAACCTTGGCTCCATGGGGGGTGGCATGCTCCCTGTGAGCTACCAAGAACAAGCAGACATGTGCCTAATACTGAGAGCATCTATGCTCCTTATTGAAAACTAAAACATTGTCATACTAAAAAGCATACTACAAACAAGCTCAGTTGAAAACCAAGTTCTCATGGTGTGAGCTTATTTATATACATAATCCCACTCTAGTATATCCATCTAAATTACTTTGATCAAGTGAAGTCATACTTCTAATGCATCTAGGTAAGTATCGAAATGATGAAAATAACTCCTTCCATGCAACTGTTTGAAATAATCCTCAAGTGATATAAATTTTTCATCAAGAGGTTAATAAGCAATTGATAATTACAGTTGTAATCTGAAATATTACCAACAACTAGAGCATTAGAGACCTTTAAAAATTGCAAATCCATGCAAAAATCCACAGGATCATGAAACTTATGACAAGACATTTTCAGTTGGTTAAGAAGACCAATTTTCTCCTTTGTGAAGGTTGATTCATCAATAAAATTGTGGTCCTCCTATGCTTCATAGCTACTCATATATTGTTTGATGTCGTTTGCAAGTCCAGGGGAAAAATGGTACACATGAACTCACCGGTCCTTGGATATTTATGCTCATCAATGGATGATAAATAAAATTTTAACTGTTGATGCAAATCCTCCTTATCTTCTTCACTATCATATATCGGTTGGCTGGTAATAATCTCTTTATGTGCTTTAGTAAAAATCTTCTCCTCATCATCAGAGTATTCATCAAGGATAGGTTGATCTTTGTCAACATTTGGGACAAAAATCTCATCAGAGGAATGATTTTTAGAGACATGTTACAAGGACAAATGCATCTACTTCATTGCTGCCAATTTCTTCATCATAAGAGCAGTCAACAAAATATGCTTTCAACACTGGAAAAATAGGAAAGGAATGATATGATTTTTCCTTGATTTATTCAACAGAAATACCTATTTTAGCCTTACAATCAGAGGAAATACCTATTGTATGATGAATATTCTTTTCAAACTCACAACAATTCTCAAATAGAAATTCAGCTGAAAAATACCTTTTATAGTGCTCATTAAATGCGACATGGAAATATCTCAAGGAAAATATGTTGGAAGAAGGAAGAGAAAAATACCATGCTCGTGCATCACCTTTTAAAGAGTACATGAAAATTTTCATCAACACATCCTCGTGATGAATTTCTAGTTGATCCATGCATTGATGAAATGTAAAGAGATGTTGAGCAAGATTGCCCCCCTTGTCTTCTTTGAAAGTAGGAAGGTAATCCATCCATTATGACGGAGGAGGCATTGGATTTGGAAAATCAGGGACAACTGAAAAATTGAGAGGTGCAAACATTCGTGCCAAGATATCCTCCATGGCCTTTGTCATCCTGGATCAGTGAAGTCGCCAATAGATTCTTCCTTCATGGAGTGGAGTCGCCAGGTGAATGATGCAGTTTGTATTATGTGACCAACTCATGTTCACCATCAAGTGTTGGTTATGATCATTGTCGTTCTCCCAAGGAATATATCTTCGTGTCTTTTCTTCCTGAAAATGATGCTAGAAATGTTATCACCGAGAGTTGTTCTTAGACTTCTTTAAGAACAAGCTCAATACCCATCATAATATAAATAATTTAATAAGGTTTATTCTTGAGTGGATCAGCAAGAAAGAACAAGAAAGAGGGAAACATAACGTCTGCAAAGGCATTCCATTAGGCATGGAGTCATAACATTCTACATATCAAAGGCAATCAAGCTGCCTACCAGACAAATACTAATATGATGATAGATGGAAGTATAGTGATGCAAACCCCCTATGGGCTCGTGTGACCTCCCGGTCTAGGATCGAACTATACAGGAGCTGAAGTGGCTCTTGGGTCCTCATAGAACCCTTAAACTCTTACCACATGCCTTTTTCTCGTACTGCATGAAAATTCATATTCATGAGGGTCCTCTTGCTCCAGCGGAATTGTGCACGTGACCTCAGGCTTAAAACCTCTGGATTAATTTTGAAGCATTTATTCTGGCGCTCCAGAGGATTTACCAACATAACAGTATGCCCCCAAAACTTTTGAACTAGAAAAGTGTCATAATCAACAGATCGGATGGTTAGAGTTTTCTCTCAGATCAACGGTTTGTGTTCACTCCGGACTCTAAGGCTTTAGGAGAAAGTTACCCAAACCAACAAAAGCTCTCAATTCACCGGAGTGATTACCAACCGGACCCAGTCATAAATTAACTTAACCGACAGACGTAGTTGTTACCCTGTCCTCCCATTGGCCTCTAACGTCAACTCAAGGTTTAATTGGACGATGGACGGGGTCCACCTCCTTGGAATGATCTATGGCTAAGAAATAATCTGGGGCTCCAGGATTCGGGACTTTTGCATGCCACTATCACTGAAAACCACTCGTATAGACGAATTTCGAATAACACGAGATCTACGATTCACGTTTATCTGCCAATTAACGATTAGGATTAACTTGAGACTTGGGGACTTCAGGTATTTGTGCCTCACTTGCAACAAACAACTTAAAACTGTTGGAGCAACGAAGTCCGAAAGAATTAGGGATTAAAAACCATTCTCATTCTCCTTTATCGAATGACTGTGATGGGTTCTGACTCCTTTCGAACAGATCTCGTCCACTCAGCCCTAAAACAAAGGGATTTCTCCTCTACTTGAGTTCCTCCCTAGAACCTTATACTCGCTATCCCTCCTGAGCTTTGGCACTTGAATGAATCGAACTATGGTGCACACTTTGTGCTTCTCTCTTGAGTTTAGACCCTTAGAACTATATGGGCCGATGCACTCCTTGCACTAACTCTCCTGAGCTAGATCAACACTTAACGAAGTGTTGGTTTTGTGCACTCCTTGCACTATCCTTCCTTCTGCGATTTTACACTAATCTGAGTGTAGGCGCACTCCTTGCACTCTCTCTTTGAAAAATTACATTATCTCTCCTGATATTGGAACTTTTGAAAGTCACCTGTGCACTCCTTGCACTTGCTCTATGAAGAATCACACTATCTCTCTCGAGCTTTCTAAACCTGTAAATGTTTTGTCCTCTGCACACCTTGCGTTGGCACTATGCACTCTTTGCACTCATATTCTTAGAAGAGAAACAATTGAAAATTATAACCAAATCAAGGAATCATTCAATAAATCATTGAAATACACATTCATACACAGAGATAACAACACACCATCTATTCAGTTTCATAAGAATGAACAAGTTCACGGTCCCATCAAACTGAAAGAATTATCTTCTTCTATATTCCTTCAACAATAATTTACAAGACTTTCAACAAGATTTAGCAGAGAAACAATTGAAACTTATAACCAAATCAAGGAATCATTCAATAAATCATTGAAATACACATTCATACACAGAGATAACAACACACCATCTATTCAGTTTCAGAGGAATGAACAAGTTCACAATCCCATCAAACTGAAAGCAATTCTATTCTTCTATATTCCTTCAACAATAATTTACAAGACTTTCAACAACCTTCAACAACCTTATTTTGGAATAGATTACATGGATTTATACATGAAGGGGCTTCTCGAACATTCCCTCAAGACTATTCTAGTTCTTTCACATCACAATTAAAATCATCCTACCAGTAAGCTTATTACAGTAAATGAATAATTACAATTTAGATACAAGTCGATGCTCAAAATATGTACAATACTACAGCCATTAAAGACAATTACAACCTCCTAGAGAATATACAATGTATCTAGCCTAAAGATATCATGGGATATTTAATTACAAAGGTCTCAAAATTAAAGTGACACACCCTCCTTGGGATCCAAACCAGTTAAAGTGCGGTGCATTGGATGTTGAGTCATCATCCACCAAGTCTCATTAAATGATGATGATGATGCTCCTGCATCATACTCCCCTACTAACAAAAATCATGATCTCTTGTTCATTGCTATGATGTTGCTGCTATTGAGATCCTCCAGGGTCCCAAACTTCACTCTGGATTTGTCCACCTGCTCCTCTTCCTTTCTGTTGTTGTTGTACTGCTGCTATTGCAGGCTCTCCTCTTGGTTTCCAAACTTTACGTTGTAGTGCCCCATTCGGTTTTCCATTGCAGTCTCCTCTTGTCAACCTCCATCTGTTGCTAATTGTTTCCTTTGATGACTCCAACATCAACCTCCTTATCTCTTCTATCTCCTTTTCCAACTTGTCCATGGGTTGGCTTCTCTCCTATAGTCTTCTCTGCTACATCTCCTCTTCTTCATCAATCCCCCACTTGAATTTTTGGATGAGCCTCCTCTGGGTTGTTATTCTTTCTCCCAGTGATTCCAATTCTTCATACAAATCAAAAAAATCCATGATGTCTTCTCTCTCTTCTGTTGCAGGTTCCAATTCTGTAGTTATCCTCTGTTCATCTTCCTTGCTGAAATTTATGAGTAATCCCACTGAACGCTCTTCTTTTCTCCTCCTTCTGTCTTCTGAAATGACAAAATCCGTGGGATGTTTGTCATCCTCATTACAAGCAACATATTCATTGGCCTTTTCTCTTAAGCCCTTTCCAATAGATACTATGATCTCCCCTACCATCAGAACATGGTTATGGTCTTTTCTTCCCTTCAAAATTTGGGAAGTTGTCTCTCCTTCTTCTTCCTCTTTCATATCTTGGGCATATTTCAGTGACTACTCCTTCTCCTCCTCCATGAAAGTATCTTTTGGTTTTCCTTCTTCTTATGCACCTGCAACACATGCACTGACCTTTGGTGTTGGGATTATTTGTAGGAATATGTTGATTCCCCCAATGAACATAATGCACCTCTGATCCTCCTCCTTGAGAGTTTAGGTATTAAACTTCTCATCATCTTCATTCATATGGTTTGCGACCCCACATGAATCTTCATGCTCATGAGGCTTCTCTCCTGCCTCTCTCTCCTTATCTTCTGTCAACACTCCTTGTTGATATGAACTCCCCTCTGATTTCCTGAGACTCTCAGACAATATCATCTCCTCCTTGCCTTGTTAGAAACTTGGACTTTCCTTTTTAACCTCCTGACAATATTTGAGATATTCGACTGATATCCCTTCACCATCTTAATCTAGGAATTATCCATCTTATGGTTTACAAATGTAAACCATCTTCTCCTCTATGTCCATGAGGATTTCCACTTTCCTCATCCACCTCCTCAATATATTTTTTTGTCTCCTTTCCATAAATTACTAGACAGGCCACTTCACCTTCTTCTTCATAGGCCACTCATACCTCCATATCCCTTGCTCTCATTGTTGCATCCTCTACCATTGCATCATCAATCTGTTGAGATCCTCTCTGGTCTCCTTGAGCTCTTTATTCATCTTCTCTCTGCTCATCCTTTTGTGGTCTCCTCTTGGACCTTCTCTATGGCCTTCGATAGTCATTTTCTCGTCTCTTATTTGAGCTTCCACTTACTTGTTGTGAGCTACAATCAGCCTCTACCAAGCTCTCCTCACTTAGCCTCTCGTTCACCTGCTGGAGCCTCCTCTCTAATCTTGTACACTCCTGTTGAGTGTAGGTGCACACCTTGCGCTCACTCCTTCTCTTGATCACTATTTTCTCTCTGGTTGTTGCACTCCAACTATCCACCTTAAGAGCTTTACAGGCTCTCCTCTTCTCCAAGAACACAACTGGTCCTTTTCTTTCAGTCCACTTGGTTGTCTTCTTTCTTGCTGCACAATCTTCACACAAAGCATCAGTACTCTACCTCTCCTCCTTTTGCATGCTTCCTTAAAAAGAAAATAAATTATGATATTCTCCTTCTCTGCCTATTGTTTGTAAATAGAGGTTCTGCTCTGATACTACTTGATGCAAACCCCCTATGGGCTCGCATGACCTCATGGTCTAGCATCAAACTATACAGGAGCCAGAGTGGCTCTTGGGTCCTCACATAATCATTAAACTCTTACCACAAGAATTTTTCTCGTACTGAGAGAAAAATTGTATTCACGAGGGTGCTCTTGCTCCAGTGGAATCGTGCACATGACCTCGAGCTTAAAACCTCGGGCTTAATTTGAAATAATTTATTATGGTGCTCTGGAACTTCGATGCTTTGGAGGATTTACCAACATAAAACTCTATGCCCAAAAATTATGAACTTGAAAAGTGTCGTAATCCATAGATATGATGGTTGGCGTTTGCTCTCGGGTCAACGGTCTGTGTTCACTGCAGACTATGGGGATTCGAGAGAAAGTTACCCAACCCAACAAAAGATCTCAATTCACCAGAGCGATTACCGACCAAACTTGATCATAAATTAACTTGACCGACAGGTGTAGGTGTTACCGTGTCCTTCCATCGGGCTCCAACTTCAACTCAAGGTTCAATCAGATGGTGGACGAGGTCTACCTCATTTGATCTGAAAATATCTTTTAAATGAAAGTGGTTGAGTTATTAAGCATCTGTTAACTAACCAATTAGGAAGCTGGATGAAAGAGGAAGAATTATAGAAGAAACATCACAACCATATGCACATATATAGATTTTAAAATAAAGCATAAACAACAACAAACCATAAACACCAATGTGATAACAGAGTTCAACAATCTCGCCTACGTCTCTGGGCCTTTGTCTCAGTGGGTGAGGCTTTCTTATTTCTATTCAAAACTTTAAAATGACATCACAGAAATGCCAAAATGTTACAAAATGGATCTGGTCTTGTTCTACAAGATCTCTAGAACCCAACAGAAGAAATGACACTGAAATCAGATGACTGGAGCTCCCAGAAATGGCCCGCAAAGGTGCGCTCCTCAACAACTTCCCTGCATATAAATGGATTTGGCTTGGTAAATATTCATCATAAACCTGCTATGAATGTCCTCCCATGGATTCAAGAATTCCTAGTTTATATATATCTAAAAATTTTAATCATATCCCAACTTTCCCCCAATATATGGCCTCAAAAAGGGCCCAATATCCCCCAATATTGGCCAAAAATCTCCAACACTACTCCAAAAATCACTGAAAAATCATATTCCAAAGTTAAAAAAACACTTTTTCAAAAATATTGGGGCGCGACCCCCTGTTTACTAGCTTCTGGTTGTATGGAGGGTGGCCATGTGGCCACGAGCTAACCTCCTGGCGCGTTGGCCCCTTATTTCTTGGCCCTAGTCTCGTGTTGATGGTGTATGTGGCCATAACCTAGTCCTCTGTGTGATAATTGGTGCTTTAGCCCACCGAAATAATCCCCTGGACTATCGACCTAGTCGGTGGGAAAGCTCTATCGACCATGTGTTATCCGTTCATCCGAGCACCAAGTGTAATGTGAATCCACCGGGTTGTATGGCTATCCCATAGGGTCGAGGCTAGTCCCCATCTATAGTTTGTGTGCCATGGTAAAGAACCAGGTCCTATGCAGAGTCTCGAAACTAAGGGCCAACTCACCATAATAAACGCGCGTCCAAACGACTTACAATGAGAGCATATGGAAGGGTCCTATGATTATTTCCTCGGGGTTGGGGGATAGTCCCTAGCCCTAACTCCGTCGAAAACATTACCAATGTAACTTTATATACAAAGTGTGAACTTAGGGGTTAAGAAACATATTGTGGGTACGCTAGCGTGCATGACCCTGCCAAGTCATTTTCCCAGTGGAGAGGTCGTGTGGTCGAACCTCATGCACTCCAAAAAAAATTTGCGAAGACCAACGAACCAATCCATGGGTGCCACATGGCACCATACCATACACCCTCAACTGCCTTGCATCAAATGCTCATTGGTCCAGTTGTCTTCCCTGTCACCGGCCACTGCCATGTGTCATACCTACCATGTCATCAATATGAATGTGCCACATGTCACCCTTGCAGTGGTGGCACGTGTCACTCACTGATTGGTCCATGTATACCTACCACATCAGCAACCTGTATGGTCATCTGCGACGTGTCACCTCCAGAGGTTGCCATGTTAGCACCAACTGTGCCTGCCACGTCAGTTGTACGAAACCTGCCACGTCATCTCCAACTATTCCTTCCACATCAGTTATACGACTTGTATGGTCAGCTTCCATGTGGCACTGTACGGACTGTACAATCATCATTTTTTTGCATGTTTGGAAAAATGAACAAATCGCCATATCAGGAACATACGACATATGTTTGAGCATGTTCAATTTGCGTTGGGTTCGTATCAATGAGGCCTACGTGCACGTCCGTTTTGAAGACATTATGAGAACTTTTATTTTTAGGCCTTTATGAGCCCCATCAAGCTCCTGGATCCAATTATGGATCATCCTTGGCACGATATATGACTAAGAAAGAATTCAGGGTTTCGAGATTCATGTCTTTTTTACGCCACACAACTATCACTCAAAACCACTCAGATAGTCGAATTATGAATAACACGAGATCTACGGCTCCCATTTACCTGTCAATTGATGATTGGGATTAACTTTGAACTTTGGGACTTCAGGGCTCTGTGCCTCACTTGCAACAAACAACTTAAAAATTTCGGAGCAACGAATTCCAAAGGACTTAGGGATTAAAAACCGTGCTCCTTCTCCTTGATCGAATGCCTGTGAGGGGTTCTGACTCCTTTTGAATAGATCTCGTCCACTTAGCCCTAAAACAAATGGATTTCTCCTCTACTTGAGTTCCTCCCTGGAACCTTATACTCGCTATCCCTCTTGATCTTTGTCACTTGAATGAATCAAAATTTGGTGCACACATTGCGCTTGTCTCCTGAGTTTATAGCCTTAGAACTATATGGGCCAACATACTCCTTGCATTAACTCTCCTGAGATAGATCAACACTTAACGAAGTGTTGGTTTTGTGCACTCCTTGCACTGTCCTCGCTTCTAAGATTTTACACTAATCTGAGTGTAGACGCACTCCTTGCACTCGCAATGTGTAAAATTACATTATCTCTCCTAAGCTTGGGAATTTTTAAATTCACCTACGCACTCCTTGTGCTTGCTATGTGCAGAATCACACCATATCTCCTGAGCTTCTAAACCTGTAAACGGTTCGGCCTCCACACACCTTGCGTTGGCACTATGCACTCTTTGCACTCAAATTCTCATAAGAGAAACAATTGAAAATTATAACCAAATCAATGATTGTTAAGCCCTAATATTGGCTCATTAGCCCTTAATTGGAGCATATTACATTAGTAATTTTATTTTATTTATGTTGGCTTTATTCCATTAGTTGTAATTATACCTCATAGTCTCCTATATATACCAAGGAGACATTTTCATTTGGAATCATCTTGGAATTGTACATTTATGTGGGCATAAGGAGGTTGCCCCCTCAAAGAGGCTTATTATCTGAATTTCTTTCTTTTTCAAGGCGTTGAGTACTTATTATGAGGTTTTTCTATGCTATATTGATATTTGGTTCTTAACATATGGTATCAGAGCTCAAGGTCTTGGGGTTTCGCTGCTACATATGAGACACCTTGGAATTTTCACTATAACTTGTTTTCTACAATGTTTCAAAAGGAACGACTTGGAGGATATTTAGTAGAAGGATCAAGGTACGTTGGGTTAAAATTTCAGCTCCTGAGGCCTTATAATTTCGGAGATATTGTCTGTGCAATATAGGGTTTTGGAATCATCTTGAACTGATTCATTGCAGAATTTTCGCTATAATTTTTTTTTTGTAACATTTCAGACCCTGAACTCTGGAGGATATTCACAAAAAATACTAAGGTATCTGTGGTAAAAATTCCAGCTTCTGGATCGTCTTACATTTGTAGATACACCCTGTGGAAGATAGGGTATCTGACTAGTCCTATTGACTAGTCTCAAGAAGGTGTTCCAGGTAAACCAATCATAACTTCTTCCTAGAGTATCCAAATTGAGTGAGACTAGTTGAATTGGATAGTGGACAGTCTGTATTATTTATGGTACGAGTTTCAAAATTTATATCAATTATTTTGTGCGGGGCACGCTATACAAGTGACATCTCTCAGAAAGGCCAAAAATCAACAAGTTGTGGGGAAGTTACCGTAAATTCCACTTGGCACATCCAATTTTGATCAGACCTATGGCATTATAGAGAAGAAATATCAGAGAACTATAAAAAATAAATTTTCATACCCAAAAGGACTGAAACTTTGGAGATAAAGCAAAAGAAATATTGTCTAGTAGAACCACCTCAAAATCAAGGTTCAAAAGTGATACTTGGCCAACATGCCACCCAAAAAGGGAACTTCTACACCAAATAAGCCTCCAGATAATCCTACATGGACTCTTGATGAAGGTGAAGAAATGTGTAGGGACATAAATGATTTACAAAAGAAGACAGTAACAAACTATGAACTACAAGAGATGATGGAGGGTTTAAAAGAGAATATCATGGAAGGATTGAAAATTTTCATAATAGAGAGGACACCTGAAAGTGAAAATGTATCCCATGAAATTCATGATGAGGACACAAGGAAGGTGAATCAAGAATGGAGAAATTCCAACTTTGGGTTGAAGACCAACCACGTTCCTAAGATCGATATGAGGAAGTTTGATGGCAAGGACCCAATCACATGGATACTTCAGTTGGAGCAATTCTTTGATCTACATAATGTGCTACATACACAAAAGGTACGAATTGCTTCTTTATATTTAGAACCCAACCAATTTGTATGGTATCGATGGATTTGTTCTCTCAAATCACTTGTCACTTGGACAATTTTCATGGAAGAAATGATAGCACACTATGAGGATACAAGGAGCAATACATTCTTTAGCCAATTGATAAATCTCAAGCAAAAGGGTTTAGTTACAAAGCACATTGAGAACTTCCAAAGATTGAATATAAAGGTAACATATATTCCCAATGAGCACTTGATTTATGTAGTCATAGGAAATTTAAAGGATAACATTCAACATGAGTTTCACCTTTGGGAACCCAAATTATTGGAGAATGCATTTAAGGTGGCAAGAAATGTTGAAAGTAAAAATATGGCTATGGCTACTAGAAGGACCAATCCCAACATCTATAGAGAGAATAATGCTCATTCTTCTAAAACACCTCAACAATTGGAGGAAAGAAAAGAAAAAGGTTTATGCTTTAATTGTGATAGCAAGTACAGTAAGGGACATAAGTGTGGTGATAAGAAATTATTCTACATAGATTGTGAAGAGGAAGAAGAAGAAGAACAAGAACCATCTCAAGATGAAAACATAAAAGCAATTTCGTCTGAAGAGTTGACTCCCACGATATCGTGTAATGCATTGGTTGGAATTAGCACTCCTCAAACCCTCAAGATCGAAGGATACATCAAAAAGAAAAAGGTAATAGTCCTAATTGATTC
>ML814533.1:40683-80918 GCA_009831015.1 Picea engelmannii | reverse complement strand
CATCTTCACTGGACATTTTTGGACAGAATTATTTTCTTGTTTGGGTACTCAATTGGCTCATAGCTCATCCTATCATCCTCAATCTGATGGACAAACTGAGATAGTGAACAAATGTCGGGAAGGCTACCTTCGTTGCTTTGTCTTTGATAAACAAACACAATGGTTCAAATGGTTACCCTTGGCAGAATGGTGGTATAACACTTCCTTTCATACTACACCAAAAATGACACCATTTATGGCACTCTATGGATACCACCCTCCTTCCATCACTTCTTCTCTAAAAGAAAAATCTAAGGTTCAAGCAGTGGAAGATCACATTGAACATCAACAACAAGTTCTCCAAATCTTAAAGGACAACTTGACCATGGCACCTAATCGCATGAAACAACAAGAAGATCAACATCGTAGTGAAAGAAGTTTTGAAGTAGGGGATTAGGTGTTTTTAAGACTACAACCATACAAACATATGTCCCTCAAGCAAGCCAAAAAGGATAATAAATTATCACCAAATTACTATGGCCCTTATAAGGTGTTGCAAAATATTGGTACTATGGCATACGAATTGGAGTTGCCTGTATCTTCACAAGTCCACACAATTTTCCATGTTTCATGCTTAAAGGGGGTTATAGACGACAAGATCCCAGTTCAAACTATATTGCCAGAACTTGAAGAGGAAGGAAAAATCATTTTGGAGCTTGAAGCCATCACTGACGCAAGAGTTTTCCAGCTGAGGAATAGATCCATTTCAGAGTATCTCATTAAATGGAGGAAACTATCGGCTGAAGATTCCACTTGGGAACATGAGTCTTTTATACAGAAGCATCCAGAGTTACTCAAGCGTTGCGGACAACACTTGTCTCAAGGGGAGGGGCATGTTAAGCCCTAATATTGGCTCATTACCCATTAATTGGGTCATATTACATTAGTAATGTTATTTTATTTATGTCGGCTTTATTCCATTAGTTGTAATTATACCTCCTAGTCTCCTATATATACCAAGGAGACATTTTCATTTGGAATCATCTTGGACTTGTACATTTATGTGGGCATAAGGAGGTTGCCCCCTCGAAGAGGCTTATTATCTGAATTTATCTCTTTTTCAAGGTGTTGAGTACTTATTCTGAGGTTTTTCTATGCTATATTGATATTTGGTTCTTAACAAGGACTCGTTCAATAAATATTTGAAATACACATTCATACACAAAGATAAAAACACAACATCTATTTAGTTTCAGAAGACTGAACAAGTTCACAGTCTCATCAAATTGAAATCAATTCTCTTCTTCTATATTCCTTCAACAATAATTTACAAGAGTTTCAAAAACCTTCAACAACCTTCTTTTGGCATAGATTACATTTATTTATACATGAAGGGGCTTCTCGAACCTTCCCTCTAGACTATTCTAGTGCTTTCACATCACAATTAAAAGCATCCTACCACTAAGCTTATTACAGTAAATGGACAATTACAATTTGGATATGAGTCGTCGCTCAAAATATGTACAATCCTACAGGCATTAGAGACAATTACAACCTCATGGAGCATATACAATGGCTCTAGCCTGGACATCTCATGGGATCTTTAATTACAAAGGTATCAAAATTAAAGTGACGCGCCCTCCTTGGGATCCAAACCAGTTAAAGTGTGTTGCACTAGATGTTGAGTCATCTACCACCAAGCCTCATTAAATGATGATGATGATGATCTTGCATCATATAGGGAAGATAAAAAAGGAGAAGAACATTCATCAAGCAGGGATCCTCTCTACAAAATAAATTAAAAGAATAATTGAACAAAAATCATGAAAGGAGGCAATCACTGCAAATCCTTTGCATCTCATGAATATTCTACCCATGGACAACCATTGATCCTCAATGTCTTAAATTCATTCAATCAAGATGCAAATGTAAAATGTAAAACATAGAAAACACAATCTGATAGTAACAATTCTCATGAATCTCTAATGGAAATTTTGTTTACATCATGTGCCAACATGGTTACAATTTAGCATACACACAAGTTTTTGTTCCCTAAGGCCCTTCTCGGGTCTTTGAAATCAACCCTTTTCATTGAAAGTTTGCAAAATATATACAAATGCTCATCGAGCCAATCTTTAACAAATTCCTACAAAAATAGAAAAAGAGAAATATTCCTGCCAAATAAATTGGAATAGGATGCAAGGTGTCTTGAATTGTTGGAGCTACTGGAATCGATCCTCTGTATTTAGAAATTGATTACCACTTATTGTGTTTGTGCCTGGAAATATGGGATATGTCTACCACATAATCATCAAGTTTCCTCAAAATTTTCAACTGCCAAGTGGTTCAACTATTATGTCATAGAAAACTAAGATGGTGCTTTGATCTGATCCTTCAAATGTTGGAGTTGACTTGGACATGTGCTATGGTTGGAAGTCCAATAAGCATTGATCTAGACTGACTATGTGATTTCACATCGTCCAGGAAAAACTCTTTGTGAAATCTTTGTTTCAGTGTTTTCTCAGCGAGTTCATTCACTGTGAAATCTCTATTTATATAATGATCTTGCCAAACATGGTTGTTTGTGATGTATTTGGTTATACCACCAGCCTGTAAAAATGTACTATCATGACCATATGATTTGGAGGCTTCAAAAACAATTTCAAGGATGAGAATAGAACATGTTGTATTGTCCATTCCCTCTGGGCACATCCTGTTTCTGCTTCTGCAAGTAGCTCCTGGTCAATATTAATTCCATTCGCTGGATCTTCTTGAGTGCACTCAAAATCATCCCCATGCCTTCTTAATATATTTTCATTGCAATGGGGCATCAATTTGAAGTAGACATCATAATGGTTGGCATTTAATAATGTTGTTGAAGCACCAAAAATTGTTGGGTCAAGCGTCTGCTCACCAATTCTTATCTTTAGAAAGAGAATTTCCATCCTCACCAAGGATGAAGAGAGAACAACCTATAGATGGAGTGTTGAATGATGCAAAGGATTTTGATTGTAACAATGAACCTGCAACAAAACCACCACCAATCTCGGTACCACCAGTTCGTTTAGAAAGTAGAGGATTGTTGATATTTTCATCAAGATCACCTGCAGTAAGAAACTCGAAGAACTTGTCAAAATTGGGCCATATATCCTGTCTAGTCACCTGCCAACCTTGGATTGAAAAAATATGAACCAAAAACCCTAGTTCCTACCTGCATCTTCTCTCATCTTTAATCCTCATTAAAGGACAATTTAATACACGTCATGCCTGTAAAATATTTTTCTCAATTTGAGATAAAATGCTTCTAACAGTCTTTAGTTGTGATTTTCGCCAACTGAATTTCCATTAAGACAAGGAGATACTTGACAAACACGACGAGGTGGAGGTGACCTGCTGATACTTCATCCATGTACCTCTGGTAGAAGGTGCCCAAGGCCTTCACAATGCTTTGTTTAACACTTTGAACTTTTTCAGGGTTCCAACATTTGCACTTGGACATTTGATACACAAGATGGGTGCTAACAATTACCAAATTGCATAGAGTAATTCAACCATCAATAGTCTTGCCATATTTCTACAGATACTTCTCCAACTTCTCCATACTTGTTCGGATGCTTCAGACAGATCTTGTGAAGTGGTCTCCTAAGCTAATTCATGCATAAACAACTTTCGATGAGCAGCATTAATAATATTGTATGCAATTTGCAGGATAAAGACAACATGTGTTAACCAGAATATTGATCACTTGTTCTTTGCTCAAGGGTGCCAAAATCTTCCTCATTGGGAATTCTCATGATGCATGTTAACATTTTAACGATGAACTTAACCCCTGGATGCTCATATTGAAACCTTTTTAATACTTTGTATGGAATCTGATTCTCCTTCGCTGCATTATCAAACACTTTCATTTTGATGCTCTTGTCAACACTCATGATTCACAACATCACTAAGACTAAAACTTATACATCTTCAACACAATCAACACCTGACATTCTCTCAGGTGATCTCCTATATATTTATGCTTTGTTTTAATTTACATTTGGTAGGAAATGTCCCACATTGGTGCCAAGGAAAGATATGTTCAATGTTTAAATAGCCGCTTGTAAACAAGTTATTCGACGCGTTGTGCACACTCTATGCTCCTCTTTCCTTGTTTGCTTGGAGCTCAACGCGCTGGTCCCCTCCATTTGTCTTGGAAATTGATGACATGATGTAGCGTAGAATAAATACTTAGAGATTGGGCCTCGGTTCCAATAATATTTTGCCAACAGTTATAGCATAAAGCCAAAAGGAAAAATTATTTAAGACCCACACTATATTAGATAATAACACACTTTTATTTTTTAAATAAAAATTATTAATTCAAATCATAACATGATTTAAATAATAATTTTTAAACTTCTAATTTTTAGGAAAAAGGCTTGGGTAAAGAGCATGGAAAATTTGATAGACTTTAAAGAACAAATTGACGCTTTCAGGAGAGAAGATTCACTGATTTATAATGACAGGAGTAATGAAAATATTTACTCAATAATGACAAGAAAACGAAGTTGGAATTAAATGGGCAAGGAGCTATAGAAACTAACGAGAATTGGACGAGGATCTTAAAAATTTGACGAGGTCAATTTCAAGTGCTAACACAATGCAGAGATTGAAGAAATATACTTGACTCAAAGGTTGATCCTTTTTAGTATCTTCATGTCAAGGTAGAGATAAAGACTAAAGCTTCCAGTAATAGTGCTCCTGATTTGATTTCCCTCTTGAATCTGAAGATAAATCGGATGAGTACTCAATTTGTCCAAGTGAAGAATCAGATCATGGGTCGATTAACCACTGTGGAGAGAAATAAATATACCCCCAGACCTCATTTTTCTAGACAACAGAGAGATTCCACAAGTTGGAAACCCTGGCCTCAAAAATAATCAAAGGCCCCTGATACTTTGAAACTAGTTGGAATGGTTGACACAGAACAAACACTGTGGTGTTGTCCATGCCAAGAGCCTCACAGATAAGATGGGTGTCCCCGACGAGATGAAGATTATTCTGATAGTATGAACTTCATGGATATGATCAGTACTTTCCAAAATTAATAAGTCACACAAGAATATATTGACGAAGCCATAAGACGAGAGGAAAGAGAGGGGAGACTACGGGCCTTGAATCAATTGATATACGATCAAAGGAAGGAACTAAGGAAGAGGGAATATTTGACATACACCAGAATAAATAAAGATTCAACCCATCCATCACAACCTACCACTCCTCCATATGTAGAGAAGGTGGTCCAACCACCTCCACCCCTAGTACATGAGATGCTTCCTAAGCCATCTCCTCCAAATGAGATTTAGTTGAATATATATGTTGTAGCTATGTTTGGAAAATTGAATATGATGGTCTCGGTGAAAAAGATGTGTAAGATACCTTCTTTAAGGAAGGAGGTCTTGAAGTTATTATAGGTACCGATTGAGAAGAAAGATCCCCCCATCATTCTGAACACTATGTATCTTGATCGGAAAAAGGACAACAATCCTCCTTTCTATATGTCATTAGGCATGAATAGCCTCCGCTTGAAAAATTGTATGTTTGATTATGGGGCCTCCTCAAATGTCATGTCATTGAAGGTTATGGAACAAATTGGTTTGAATACGACACGACCCTATGGAAACATATGTGGCATTTATTCTAAAAGGGTAAAGGTGTATGGGTTGTGTGAGGACGTTGAGGTCTTTTTAATTGACTTTCCACATATCTTCCTCCTCATAAATATAGTGGTGATTGATGTCTCAAATGTTTGGGGGATGCTCTTATCGATGAGTTGGTATACTTCCCTTGGGGGTTTCCTTAGCATGGACCTCATCCATGCACACATCCCCATGGGAGAGGGAAATTTTGAGGTATTTTACATTTGAGAGCGATTTGACAAGCATGTGACTGATCCCAATAGTCCTGACTATACGAGTGAACATGAGTTTGATGAAGTATAGGACAACATTGAGTATGATCCATAAGACTTTCCTTTTATGCAGGAGGACTCCATAGACATTCTTCTCCCAAGGAAAGATGAATACAAAGAAAAACGTGCAAATTTCCAGGGAAAAGAGCCAGGGTCTATCCAAATATTAAGGAAAGAAGATAAAGAACGTGAGGAAGAAATCAAAGGGGCAGTCAACACAGAACCTCCTTCTTATCCATACATTGAGAATATACCTTACATCAACAACAGTAAAGGAAGTCTTGCGTTTATGTGGGACAAGAAGAAGGGAAAGCCCATATATGACCAGAAGGATGATAACTCATGGCTTAGCCCTTACAAAATAAAGAAGAAGTCTGATAAAGAAAAGTATTATTTGACAGCTTTTGATGGGAGAAAGATGCCATTACCAGTGGATGGATCTCTTCTTTGGCCTTACGTTCAAATCACATGACTTCTTCAAGGCCCATGCCCCAGGTAAGTAGATAGGTCATCTTTCTTTCCTTGAATTTGCATATTGATTACTCATGTTAGTTTATATGCATTTTATATTTCATTTCTCTCTACTTGCATATTGATTTCATGCTTAGTTTAGAAATTTTTGAAAAAATGCTAAAATTTTCTTTTTTAGATCAGTTTCATTTTTGGATTTTGATATATATGGACAAAGGATGAGCGAATCCATCCTACTGTTAACAAGTTTGTTATCTTAGTGTATGTAGGCATAGTTCTACTAGGAGATGTTGCAGTTCTCATGCACTCTACGGTGAGCACATGTCCCCAAGTAGGAGCCAGAGTTATCCCCAACTTATAGGGATAACTAAGGAGGCGATGTCTCGAGGCCCTCAGGTTGTAGACATGGAGTGTCTAGAGACCACATGACTAGTAGTGTCCACTTGCACCTATGGAAAACCACTCTATAACCACACATTGGATCCATCGTTAGAGAATCCACCAAACCAACTCGCTTTTGGAAAGAATTTGGGTCTTTCTCCATGTGATACAAGTTAGGTAATCACCCTAATATTTGAGGAATTTAATCATGTTGTATTACAACTAATTTTAATTATATAACGTATGCTTGGACATTATGTTTTTAATTATAAAACGTATTCTTGGACATTATTCTTTTGACCTTCTTTCACCTTGGTGAGTGTCATCGATTTCCTAGTGAGTGGACAACTTTTTGGGAAGGGGTGTAACTGGGGGTCCCTTAAGGAGTACCCAAATTTTTGGACTATTATTTAATTAATGGCAATGAATGGGCTTGGGAAAAGGATGCATTGAAAATGAAGGTGCAACACACCCTCTACAAAGGCACCCATAGATGAGACAATACGAGCCCTTATATGTCATGAAACCCATTAACCTATGAAGTCTAAACCCCTATCCATCTCATCATCCACTACATGACCTTGAAGGGGCATACTTGGGAGCATCCCCTACTTGGGGGATTTGTTCTACCCAATAGGACTTTTATGACACCCCTCCCATACCTAAACTTGGTCAATTGTATAGGGTCTTTGAGCATTTGTTTAATTTAACGAGGTAGTTTTGATGCAGATTTTTAGGTGTGTTGTTTATCAGAATTGATTTTCACTTGCCATGATATTTTGACTTTATATCCTTGGAGGGTGTACCCATTTGTTTTGCAGGACCTTGCTTGGTGGCTAGTTTTGGGAGAACAATCCAAGCTTGGGCTTCTATGGGGAAAAAATCCCACAGGTTGGATGCTTAGGGATCACATTCTGAATGATGAAGATGTGCCTTTGGAGGCCTAGAAGGCATCATGGATGACCTTAACTATCCCCCATTACCCAAACGACTTGCCTAGGAGAGGCAAAACATCACTTTTGGAGACTTGACGTCACCCAAGGCTAGGGTTTGGTGGTGATGGAGGTGTTTCTCATTGACACTTGGCATGATTTGACCGGAGGAGGCATGGATAGACCTTGCAACATGGCCCCAATGACCTCCACTTTCTTCTTCAACGACTTGGAAACGTGTCAAAACATCCCCCTAGAGGGTGACGTCTTATATAGGGTTTTCATTTATTTGCAACGTATGAATTGTTTAGTATTATTTTTGTAAAGGGGAAAAGTTGGGGTTTGTTGTCCCCTTACTTTGTGTTTACCCTAACCTAAGTGGAAAAACTATGTCTAAGACGTTTTGTATAAATAGAGATCAAACTCAAATCATTTTAACATAAACTCTCTCATTGTGAGAAGACTCTATGGCTAAAACTTTCGCTATACTTGTGCATTTATGGTATCTCTCTCTCTCTTGTAAATAGTTTTTGGTGTTATCTCTTGGTGAATGGATGAAGTGAAGTGATGCACACCTCTTTAAGGATTATTCTTTTGCTCTTGGATGGTAATTTTCATGGTGAACTAGGGTTTGATATCTCTTTTCTTGGAAGTGGTAAGGAAAATCTGCATATGCTAGTTCTTTCTTGCTCATTTTTTGTTATTGTTGGTGAAAACCCTAGGAGGAGTATTTTGGATACACCCTCCATTAATGCTTCATCTTATTGTTTAGGTTATCAGTAATTCTTGAATGAGGGTTGTTAGGAGAAGTACAAGTGTGTACACCCTCCTAGATTTACCCTAAGTTGGTTAGCATACCCCAGGGAGTAAGAGGATTTACACCCCTAGGGATCTTATTAATCCAACTTGTGTTTTAAAGACCCCATTCACCCAATTATAAAGGAACTAATCATATTTTTTGCATTGGAGAAATAAATTATTTGCTTTGGTAAACATGATTAATGAGATACTCATCTTGTTTCAATTGGATAATTTTTTTCATGCTAAGGGCTTGTCAAGGCCACTAGGGAGTCTTGATTGGCCTATTCTTCTTAGAGTTATAGCTCATTAAAATCTACAGCCATTAGGGCTGCAACAAAATCTCTCTTTTCTCACTTATAACTTGTTTTTCAACTGTCAGAATTTGCTAAAAGTTTGCCAAGATAATATACTAGGCCTAGCACAATCTTTGTTGTAACAACTTTTTTACTGTTGTAACAACTTTTTTTCTACAGCCATACAGATGCAAAATATATCTGCAAACAAATTTTATTACAACTTTGTTTCATTGCTAAAGTCTTTTTCTTTCATTCTTGAGTATTACTAGTGTTTATCTAGCTTATCTCTTGCATCATTTATTGGACTTATAACAATTGTTTAGCAACTTTAACACTTAGTTTATTGCTGATATATATCTTTGTTTACTATTGCAATTAGGGAAAACAATATTAAATTGATTTTCCACCTAAAATTATACATACATACTTGGCTTGTTCTTGTCTCTCGGGAAGGTACATCACTCCTTACAGGTACTTTTGTGTTAGGGTCCTAACTCGCACATAGGTAGAACAATATAATCGGATGTAATAAAGGTCAATATTAATAAGGCCTTTCAATAAAATAGAATAAGGTGGATGTAAGAAGACCTAATAGAAGCTTCCACTTCTAGAAGGATCTTCCTCTAAATGCTTATTTTTAGTATAAATAGGATTTGAGGGTATGAGAACCCTAGCTTGGATATTATTGTAATAGAGTTATGCTCAACTGGAGGTTGCCCCCTCAAAGAGGCTCGTGAACATTGCTTTCAGATTCAAAGTGTTATTTATGTGGTTATTCTTATATCATTTCAGTGTTATTGTAGTGAATGTTCTAGTTATATTGTTGTTATTCTGCCATTACTAGCATTTTATTTAAGTTCTGCATACATTTTATATCTGGTATATTACAAGTGGTACCAGAGCACTTTCCTCGGCAGAAAGTGTGGGTTAATTTTTTTTTCAGGGTAGAGACATATTCTGGTGTCTTTAAGCCACAGAGATATGTCGTTACATGCATAAACCCACGGTTGAGGGATTCATACACGCAGGAAATACAAGTGGTACTTAAGTGCACATCTGTTGGCCACCCTTGTAACCCCTGTTGGTACCCCTTCGAGTGGTAGCGCATCAGACAACACCTATGTACAGATCGGCCTAGATTACCTGAAGCCCTCTTTAGATCAACCGATCGGTCACCTGACTGCTATAGTGTCACCGAGAACAACACTCGGGAAGATACTCTCTAGTACCTAGGTAGTCGGGTAGTATGGCTAAGGGTACAGTCTATCCTCCTTAGTTAGTGCCCTAAGATATTGGGCTGAGTACTACTGTTGGACCCTGCACGTATATCAAAGAGCTATAGCACAGGGAAAACCCTTGTCTGTAGAACCCTTGAATACCTAACCCTTGGGGGACAAAAACATAAACAAATTAAAACAAACAAGATCTATTTCCGCACAACTATGTTCGGGTTGCCAAGTAAATACACATTTATTTCTGGTTAAGCATTTGGGCATTTCCTCTCTGCAGTATTCTTCAAACCGGAGTATAACTCTGAAAAAAAAAATTGGAAAATATATCACCATTATTTGAGACTTATTCCATTGGATTCATCTCTTCACCCTTATCACATTCATCCATATCATTTTTTCGGCCAAATTTTTTTACCCCTCCCGCCCCTTTTTAGTTTCCTCATCCTCATGGCCCATACTCGTAGTCAAGAATTGGAAGCTCGCTTCAACACCTTGCAATCTGGTCTCATTGAGACCCAACAAGAAGTGAAACAACTCAGTGCCAAAGTTGTCTCCATCAATACAACCATGCATTCTTCAATGGGGGAAATCAAACAAGACTTCACCACCCAACTTGAATCAGTCTTTTCAGCACTTTGCACCAAACTGCATATCCCTACAGATAACCCTTCCTCTTCATCACCTCCACATACTGAAGGTGACCATTCCTCTCATTCCCATACCTTGCAGAACCATCACTTTCAACGTGACCTACACCTTCCGCGGGTGGATGCCACCAAATTTGATGGCTCAAACCCCACTGGTTGGGTAACCCAAATGGAACATTACTTCTCTTTATATGACATTATAGATGACTTGGCCAAACTTCGGTATTGTGTTCTCCATCTAGATCAAGAACGTTGGCAATGGAGAAAAACTTCTCGTCAAGGGTATATTGCTTGGACACACTTTATGATAGAGCTTTATGAACCCTTTGACACTGACACCAACCACTTGGGTATATTTCCTCTCTGCAGTATTCTTCAAACCAGAGTATAACTCTGAAAAAAAAATCTTGAAAATATTTCACCATTATTTGAGACATATTCCATTGGATTCATCTCTTCACCCTTATCACATTCATCCATATCATTTTTTCGGCCAAAATATTTTACCCCGCCCACCCCTTTTCAGTTTCCTCATCCTCATGGCCCATACTCATAGACAAGACTTGGAAGTTCGCTTCAACACCTTGCAATCTGGTCTCATTGAGACCCAACAAGAAGTGAAACAACTCAGTGCCAATGTTGTCGCCATCAATACAACCATGCAGTCCTCAATGGGGGAAATCAAACAATACCTCACCACCCAGCTTGAATCAGTCTTTTCAACACTCTGCACCAAACTTCATACCCCTACAGATAACCCTTCATCTTCCTCACCTCCACATACTGAAGGTGACCATTCCTCTCATTCCAATACCTTGCAGAACCATCAATTTCAATGTGACCTACACCTTCCACAGGTGGATGTGACCAAATTTGATGGCTCGAACCCCACTGGTTGGGTAACCCAAATGGAACTTTACTTCTCTTTATACGGCATTATAGATGACTTGGCCAAACTTCAGTATGGTGTTCTCCATATGGATCAAGAACGTTGGCAATGGAGAAAAACTTCTCATCAAGGGTATATTTCTTGAACACACTTTGTGATAGAGCTTTATGAACGCTTTGACACTGACACCAACCACTTGGGCCATTTAGCAAAGCTGAAACAATTAGGAATAGGGGAAGACTTTATAGCTACCTTTGAGCGCCTGGCTTTTAGAACAGAGGGCATGTCCAATGCCTTTTTCCGAGAGTGTTTTATCAACGACCTTAAGGATGACATTCGGGCCCATGTCCTCATGGCTTGGTCTGAGAGTTGAGTGGAGGATACCAAAAGAGCTAAAGAAGCACAATAGGTTGTATCTACTCAAAACCACAAACCCTCCTTTATCCCTCGCCCTAAACCAGTAAATCCCACTACTCCCTCTGCTCCACTAAAGATCCAAAAATTGACCAGGGATGAAATGGATGAACGCCAACTCAAAGGCCTTTGTTATAACTGTGATGACAAATATTTCCTAGGCCACAAGTGTAAAGAACAAAATATTTTTATGGCCATCTCCGAGGAGATTTCAGAAGAAGATGAAGAAACTCCCTCTATGTCTGAGTCACCTGAATCCACTGACATAACCCCTCCCTTAGACCCTCCCGAAGTAGAACCGGTCATTTCCCTCAATGCTCTCACTAGCTTCTCCGCTCCCCAAACCCTCAAGATAATCGGTTACATCAAGCATCGGAAGGTCATCATTCTGGTTGATAGCGACAGCACCCATAATTTTATTTATCACCGCATTGCCCAAAAACTCATTGCTACATCCATGCCATCAATAATTTCCAAATCATGATTGCCAATGGTGGTTCCATGAAATGTGGAAGGTGTTGTGAAAATGTGCGTCTCCAAATTGGTGACTACCACCTAAAATCCCATATGTTTGCTATCGACATGGGAGGTTGTGGCATTGTGTTGGGTGCAGACTGGATAAGGACTTTGGGTCCCATTCTCATGGATTTTAAAGACTTAACCATGCAATTCGACTAGGAGGGCCACAAATATAAGTTCCAAGGCATCACTATCGGTTCACCTGAGATCATTAGTTCCCATCACATGGAAAAGCTGCTCAAAAAGGGTCATTCTGGTGTTATCACCCAACTCCATGCCATACAAGAAACAGAGACACCCTCGGTACCACAAGACCTCCAAGCCATCATTTCTAAACATCAATTGGTATTTTCCACTCCCCAAGGCATCCCTCCTTCCCATGGTGTTCATGATCATTCCATTCCCCTTGTACCCGGAAGCCTTCCTCCCAATATCCGTCTGTATCATCACCCCTTTTCCCAAAAAAATGAAATTGAGAAAATGGTCTAGGAACTCCTTAATGCAGGTGTTATCCGCTCTAGTACGAGCTCCTACTCATCTCATGTGGTCATGGTCCTGAAGAAAGAAGGTTCTTGGCGAATGTGTCCTGACTTCCGTGCCCTCAAAAAACTTACCATCAAAGACAAATTCCCCATTCCTTTCATTGATGACCTCCTGGATGAATTGAGTGGCGCCCAAATCTTCACTAAATTGTATCTTCGTTCGGGCTACCACTAGATACGTATGAAAGAGGTAGACATTCCCAAGACTGCCTTTAGAACTCATGAGGGCCACTATGAGTTTTTGGTCATGCCCTTTGGCTTGTGTAATGCCCCCTCCACCTTCCAAAGCCTCATGAATCATGTCTTCTGCCCTTTTCTCCGCCATGTTGTCTTAGTTTTCTTTGATGATATCCTCATCTATAGCAAAACATGGACATACCATCTTGCTCATGTGGATCGAGTTCTCCATCTACTCTCTCAGCACCAACTTTTCCTGAAACAGTCTAAATGTGCTTTTGGCGCCTCAGAAGTAGAATACTTGGGTCATCTGGTTGGCAAAGATGACGTCAGGGTGGGTCCTAAAAATATTGAAGCTATGCAATACCAGCCTCACCCAAAGACTCTTAAGAGCTTGCATGGATTTCTAGGCTTAACAGGGTATTATCGCAAGTTTGTTAAGAAATATGGGAAGATTGTAGCACCTCTCACTGCTCTCCTCAAAAAGAACTCTTTCACTTGGACTCCAGCCACTGCTTAAGCTTTTCAAACCTTGAAGATGGCCATGTGCACCAATCCATTCCTCACCCTTTCCGATTTCGCAAAGACCTTTGTGTTGGAATGTGATGCCTCAGGGAAAGGAATTGGTGTTGTCCTTATTGAAGAGGGTCGACCTTTGGCCTTTACTAGCAAGCAACTATCTGAAATAAATCTGGTCAAATCCATCTATGAAAAGGAAATGTTGGCTATTCTGCATGTCGTGGATCTGTGGCATCCTTATCTAACAGACCATCAAAGCCTCAAGTATTTTCTGGAACAACGTATTTCCTCCCCAGAACAAAAAAAATGGGTGACTAAACTCTTTGGATATGATTATGAGATCATTTATAAGAAAGGAAAAGACAATGTGGTTGCGGATGCACTTTCCCAAAAATATGAAGACGAAGGATCCCTTTTTTCTCTTTCATTCATTGTACCAGATTGGATCCAAGCCGTTCGCCAGGAATGGCTACAAGATCCCAAAAGTTCACAGTTGATCCACCAATTGCATTCCAAGGCTCCATCTTCCCCAGGGTACTCTTGGCTCCATGAGGAACTTCGATACAAAGGCCATTTGTATTTAAGTAAACAATCAAATCTTAAATCCACGATACTTTCTGAGCTTCATGCTACACCCACAGCAGGGCACTCCGGGTTCACCGAAACCTATGACGGGGTCAAACGTTCCTTTTTCTGGGATGGTATGAAACAGGAAATTCATAATTTTGTAGTTGAATGTGATGTGTGTCAACACAACTAGGGAGAAACAGTCAAATCGTCGGGCACACTACAACCGCTCCTGATTCCACCTGCTATTTGGAAGGATATCTCTATGGATTTTATTACCGGCTTACCCAAATCAGGAAATAAATTCGTCATCATGGTGGTTGTTGATTTCCTTTCCAAGTATGCTTATTTTTGCGCCCTTCAACACCCGTTTACAGAATCCAAGGTGGCTCAAATATTCATGGATCAGGTCCTCAAGCTTCATGGCATGCTTCACTCTATTGTTTCTGATCGCGAACCAACTTTCACAAGCAATTTTTGGCAAGAACTGTTCAAGATACAAGGCACCAAATTGCATCTCAGCACAACTTATCATCCCCAGACTGATGGCCAAACGGAAGTTGTCAACAAGTGTTTGGAAACATATTTGAGGTGTTTTTCCTTGGAAAAGAAAAATCAGTGGGCTCAATGGTTACCCCTAGCTGAATGGTGGTACAACACTTCATACCATACAACTACACGCATGACTCATTTTGAAGCGGTATATGGACAGAATCCACCTTCAGTTCTCTCATACTTATCGGGTGCCTCGAAGGTCCAGGCGGTTGACCTAACACTTACATATTGAGAGACTATTATCCATACCCTCAAAGATAATTTGGTCATGGCACAAAATCGCATGAAGCAACAAGAAGATCAAGGTCACTTTGAACGACAATTTGCAGAAGGGTATCAGGTGTTTCTTCGACTGCAACCTTACAAGCAAACTTCCCTCAAGGCCGAGCATTGTCAGAAGCTAGCACCCAAATTTTATGGTCCTTATACCATACTCAAGTGTGTGGGACAAGTCGCCTAGCAGTTATCTTTTCCCAACAATTCGAAGCTACATCATGTTTTTCATGTTTCATGCTTAAAGAAGGTGATTGGAGCTAAGTGCCAAATTCAAACCAACCTTCCAGAGTTAGCTAAAGAAGGATCCATTTGGGTACAACCAGAAGCAGTTTTGGACCAGCGTGAGTGTCGCCTATGTCGGAGAACCATCAAGGAAGTGCTAGTACAGTGGAAAGATACAACTCCAATAGACGCCACTTTGGAACCAACTACCATTCTGCAACAATTTCCTCATCTCAAGCCTTGAGGACAAGGTTGTTTTTAAGGGGGCGGACATGTTAGGGTCCTAACCCGCACATAGGTAGAACAATATAATCAGATATAATAAATGTCAATATTAATAAGGCCTTTCAATAAAATAGAATAAGGCGGATGTAAGAAGACCTAATAGATGCTTCCGCTTCTAGAAGGATCTTCCTTTAGAAGCTTCTTTTTAGTATAAATAGGATTCAAGGGTATGAGAACCCTAGCTTGGATATTATTGTAATAGAGATTTTCTCAACTGGAGGTTGCCCCCTCGAAGAGGCCCGTGAACATTGCGTTCAGATTCAAAGTGTTATTTATGTTGTTATTCTTATATCATTTCAATGTTATTGTGGTGATTGTTTTGGTTATATTGTTGTTATTCTGCCATTACTAGCATTTTATTTCAGTTCTGCATGCATTTTATATCTGGTATATTACATTTTGTCTCTTGGAAACTTTCAGCTACCACCAAGATTCTTTCTCAAGTCCTTTCACACTCTCTATATTGACCTCTAAGGGGGATATTCCTTCATTTATTCACTTTCCATCTCATCTCCCCTAGGGTCACCGGGATTCCCCCCTTGAGGTGATTATCACATATCTAAAGTGATGGGAATACCTTCCTAAGGTGACAGTGGGTAGGTGTTCTCTAAGTTGTTACCATTTGGTGTTTGGGTCAGTGTTTGGGTCAGCCTTTTCCCAACCTATAAAATTGTGCGATAACATTTTGGTTTTGTTGTCAGGGAGGATTTTTAATCATCTTCCAAACCCGAACGACACATTTTCAAGCTATCCCAAAGCCTCTTCCCTAGATTTCCTGGAGACTCCACCTAAAGGACGTTCCATTTCCACTTTTGATGAGCTCTTCTTGAAGCTCATCTGGTGACTCCACCTTCCCAAAATCCTTCTTCCCTTAATCCTTTCCCCCCCATGGAGGTTCAAATCTTCTAAGGTTTACCGAAGAACACCTCCCCTCAAGTATCCCATTGTCAAAACCCTTTTCCACGGTACCCTTCCCTTTGCTCCAATGACTCACCCTTGGGAAAATGACCTTAACAAACCCCTTAACATGGACATCATCCATGTTTACGCTAACACAATGTCGAAAGAGTCTCACAAATGGTTTCCAAAGTTTCTTGGAAATAATGTCTTCACTGCAAATGATCATCTTTATGTCGTAGGCCGAGACATGGAAAATGCAGAAGTGGAACATGAGGATGTATCCATGAGACTACTAGCCTCATCTTTGACTGAAGATTCCCATAGGTGGTTCAAAGTGCTACCTGATAGTCATGTTGCATCTTAGGAATATTTTTCCAAGTTATTCAAGAACAAATGGACAACAAAAAAAGACAATGGGATGATGGTATCTAGTTCAATCATATAAAGAAAAAGGAGAATGAGATAGTGAGTGAGTGAGTTTGACACTAGATTCGACAGATTATATAGTCAGATTCTGACAGATTTTCGTCCTACCGATGCAACAGTTCATCTCCTATATGTGAATGCATTTGATGGGCAATTTTGATTTATTTTGGATGACAAGAAGCTCACTTCTTTGGCAGAATCCAAAGAGTACAATGCAGAGATTGAATAAAATATCCTTGACTCAAAGTTTTATCCTTTTCAGTATCCTCATTTCAATTCAGAGACAAAGACTAAAGTTTCCAGTAACGGTGCTCTTGATCTGATTTCCCTCTTGACTCAATAGATAGATCAGATGAGTACTAAATTTGTCCAAGCGCAGAATCAGATCATGGGATGATTAACCACTGTGGAGAGAAATCAATCTCCCCCCAGACCTAAGTTTTCCAGAAAACATAGAGATGCCACAGGTTGGAAACTAAGGCCTTAACAATAAGTAAAGGCCCCTAATAATTTGAAATGGGTTGGAATGGTTGACACAAAACAAACACAATGGTGTTCTCCATGCCAAGAGCCTCACCAAGAAGATGAGCATCCCCAACGAGATGAATATTCTTCTGATAGTATGAACTTCATGGATATGATATGTACTTTCCAAAATGAAGAAGTCACACGAGAACAGATTGACGAAGCCAGGAGATAGGGGGAAAGAGAGGGAAGAATCTAGGCCTTGAATCAATTGATAGATGATTGGAGGAAGGAACTAAGGGAGAGGGAACATTTGACATACACCAAAAGAAATAAATCTTTGACCCGTCCATCACAACATGCCACTCCTCCTCCATCTGTAGAGAAGGTGGTCCAACCACCTCCAACCCCAGTACATGAGTTGCTTCCTAATCCATCTCCCACAAATGAGATTCAGTTGAATATAGATGTTGCAACCATATTTGGAAAATTGAATATGATGGTCCCGGTGAAAGAGATGTGAAAGATCCCTTTAGTAAGGAAGTAGGTATTGAATTTATTAGAGGTACCGACTGAGAAGGAAGATCGCCCCATCAATCTAAACACTATGTATCTTGATCGGAAAAAGGAAAACAATCATCCTTTATATATTTCATTAGGCATGAATGGCCTCCGCTTGAACAATTGTATGCTCGATTATGGGGCGTCCACAAATTTCATGTCATTGAAGGTTATGGAAAAACTTGTTTTGAAGACGACACGACCCTATGGAAATGTATGTGGCATTGATTCTAAAAGGTTCAAGGTGTATGGGTTGTGTGAGGAGGTGGAGATATGTTTTATCGAATTTCCACATATCAACCTCCTCATGAATATAGTGTTCATTGATGTCCTAGATGCTTGGGGGATTCTCTTATCGAGGAGTTGGTTTTATGCCCTTGGGGGTGTTCTTATCATGGACCTCACCCATGCACACATCCCCATGGAATATGACAATTTTGAGGTATTGTACAGTCGAGAGCGAGCTGAAAAGTATGTGACTGATCCCAACGGTCCTGACTATATGAGTGATTGGAGTTTGATGAAGTCCCAGACACCATTGAGTATGATATGCATGAATTTAATTTTATGCAGGAGGACTCCATAGACATGCTTCTCCCAAGGACAAATGAATACAAATAAAAACTTTCAAATTTCCAGGGAAAAGAGCGAGGATCTATCCAAATATTAAGGAAAGGGGATAAAGAACGTGAGGAATCCATCAAAGGGGCAGTCAATGCAGATCCTCCTTCATATCCATACATTGAGAATATACCTTATATCAACTACAGTGAAGGGATTTTTTCATTTATGTGGGAAAAGAAGAAGGGAAAGCCCATATATGACCAGAAGGATGATAGATCATGGCTTGGCCCTTACATCGTCAAGAAGAATTCCAATAAAGAAAAGTATTATTTGACAGCTTTCGATGGGAGAAAGATGCCATTACCAGTGGATGGATCTCTTGTCCAACCCTATGTTCAAATCACATGACTTCTTCAAAGCCCAGGCCCCAGGTAAGCAAGTAGGTCATCTTGCTTTCATTGCGTTTGCATCTTGATTTATCATGTTAGTTTAGATTCATTTTATATTTCATTTTTCTCTACTTGAATATTGATTTCATGGTTAGTTTAGAAATTTTTGAAAAAATCCTAAAATTTTCTTTTTTAGATCAGTTTCATTTTTGGATTTTGATATATATGGACAAAGGATGAGCGAATCCATCCTACTATTAACGAGTTTGTTGTCTTAGTGTAGGCACAGTTCTACCAGGAGATGATGTGGTTATCATGCACTCTATGACGAGCACATGTCCCCAAGTGGGAGCTAACTATTATCCCCAACTTATAGGGATAACTAAGGAGGCAATGTCTCGAGGCCCTCAGGTTTCAGACATGGAGTGTTGTGAGACCACATGAATAGCAGTGTCCACTTGCACATATGGAAAACCTCTTTATCACCACACATTGGATCCAACATGAGAGAATCCACCACACCAACTATCTTTTGGAAAGCATTTGGGTCTTGCTCCATGCGGTAAAAGTTAGGTATTGTGGCAGGTAATCAGCCTAATATTTGAGGAATTTAAGCATGATGTATTAAAGATTATTTTGATTATAGAACTTCCGCTTGGACATTATGATTTTGAACCTGTTTCACCTCGGTGAGTGTCATCGACTTCCTAGTGAGTGGCCAAATTTTGGGGAAGGGGTGTAACTGAGGGTCCTTTGATGGGTCATTGTACCATTCCTGACCATACTTATCACTTTCTTCCCATCACATTCCCATCACATTTACCTCTTCTAGTCCCTTTGGCTTTAGTGACCCAATAAGGGCATGTACCTAGTTTCATGGGAAGAAGGGGCTATAGCCCAGAGGGATGATGGCTGGAAAAAGATAAAAACCTAAAATATAAACCTTCTAGATGCTCACCCAAATATGTCGTAAGAGAAGTGAAAAGCTTCTCCTAAAAAATCAAAGACCTGCAAAAGAAAAATAACACTATATAAATGTCCCCACTTGTTGAGGTGTGTACACTCATGCGGTGTCCCTTTCTTTCCTTGCATATGGAACTATGTGTACCTTTAGCTTCAAGTGTCCTTGTGGTCCTTCCCCCCAATATAATCAATTTCACTCTAGGGAGTAACCAAGGTTTTGGACTATTAATTAATTAATGGCAATGAATGGGCTTGGAAAAATGATGCATTGAAAATGAAGGTGCAACACACCCTCTATAAAGGCCCCCATAGATGAGACAATTTGAGCCCTTGTATGTCATGAAACACATTTACCTATGAATTCTAAGCACCTATCCACCTCATCATCCACTACATGACCTTGAAGGGGCATCCTTGGGAGCATCCCCTACTTGAGGGTTTTTGTCTACCCAATAGGACTTTTATGACACCCCTCCCATACCTAATCTTGGTCAATTGTATAGGGTCTTTGAGCATTTTTTTAATTTGAAGAGATAGTTTTGATGCACATTTTTAGGTGCCTTATTTATTAGATGTGGTTTTCACTTTCCATGATATTTTAACTTGATATCCTTGGAGGGCGTACCCATTTGTTTTGTGGGATCTTGCTTGGTGGCTAGTTTTGGAAGAGCAAGCCTAGCTTGGGCTTCCATTGGGAAAGAATCCCACAGGTTGGATTCCTAGGGCCCACATTTTGAATGACGAAGACGTTCCTTTGGAGGCCTAGAAGACATCATGGATGACCTTACCTAGCCCCCATTACCTAAACGACTTGCCTAGGAGAGGCAAAACGTCACTTTTGGAAGCTTGACATCACCTAGGGCTAGGGTTTGGTGGTGATGGAGTTTTTGGTCATTGACACTTGGCATGATTTGACCAAAGGAGGCATGGAGAGATCTTGGCACATGAAGAGAAGGCTCAAGAAGCCCCAACAACCTCCACTTTCTTTGTCAATGACTTGGAAAAGTGTCAAAACGTCCCCCTAGAGGGTGACGTCTTATTTATGGTTTTCTTTTATGTGCAAAGTATGAATTGTTTAGTATTATTTTTGTAAAGGGGACAAGTAGGGTTTTTTTGTTCCCTTACCTTGTGTTTACCCTAACATAAGTAAACAAACTGTGTCTAAGAATTTTTGTATAAATACAGATGAAACTCAAATCATTTTAACATAAGTCTCCCATTGTGAGAAGACTCTATGGCTAAAATTATCGCTATACTTTTGCATTTTTGGTATCTCTCTCTCTTACAAATGGTTTTTGATGTTATCTCTTGGTGAGTGGATGAATTGAATTGATGTGCACCTCTTGAAGGCTTATTCTTTTTCTCTTGGATGGTAATTTGCATGGTGAACTAGGGTTTGATATCTCTTTTCTTGGAAGTGGTAAGGAAAATCTATATATGCTAGTTCTTTCTTGTTTATTTTTTGTTTTTGTTTGTGAAAACCCTAGGAGGGGTATGTTAGATGTACACCCTTCATTAATGCTTCATATTATTGTTAAGGTTATAAGTCATTCTTGAACAAGGGTTGCTAGGATAAGTACAAGTGTGTACACCCTCCTAGATTTACCGTAAGTTGGTTGGCATACCATAGGGAGTAAGAGGATTTACACCCCTAGGGATCATGTTGACCCAACTTGTGTTTTAAAGACCCCATTAACCCAATTATAAAGGAACTAATCAGATTTTTTGCATTGGAAAAATAAATGCTTTGCCTCGATAAACGTGATTTAATGAGATACTAGTCTTGATTCAATTGTATAATTTTATTCATGTAAAGGGCTTGTCAAGGCCACTAGGGCGTCTTGATCGACCTAGTCTTCTTAGAGTTATATCTCATTGAAAGCTACAACCATTAGGGATACAACAAAATCTCTCTTTTCTAAGCTATAACTTGTTTTTGAACCGTCAGAATTTGCTAAACATTTCACAAGATAATCTGCTAGGCCTAACACATACGTTGGGTGGAGTCTTTGTAATTTTTGTTGGTTGGATTTATTGTTGTAAAAACTTGTTTGCTACAGTCATAAGGTTGCAAAATATCTTTGAAAACAACCTTTATTACAACCTTGTTTCATTGCTAAAGTATTTTTCTTTCATTCTTGAGTATTACTAGTGTTTATCTAGCTTATCTCTTGCATCATTTGTTGGACTTCTAGCAATTGTTTAGCAACTTTAACACTTAGTTTCTCGCTGATAATATCTTTTTTTATTGCTACAATTAGGGACAATAAGCTTAACTTTCTTGTACACCTAACATTATGCATACATGCTTTCTTGTTCTTGTGTGTCAGGCATGTACATCACTCCTTACAAGTACTTTTGTCTTTTGGAAACTTTCAGCTACCACCTAGATTCTTTCTCAAGCCCTTTCACATTCTCCATCTTGACCTTTAAGGGGGATATTCCTTCATTTCTTCCCTTTCCATCTCATTTCCCTAGGGTCACCGGGATTCCCCCCTTGATTTGATTATCTAATCTCTAAAGTGATGGGAATACCTGCCTAATGTGATAGTGGGTATGTGTTCTCTAATTTCTGTCCATTTGGTGGTTGAGTCACGCTTTTCCCAACCTACAACTCGTATGATAACATTGACTAAAAAAACAATGTTAGATTTAATATAAAAGTTTAAAAACAAAGCGAAGGAGATATGTAATTCCTTTTATACTCAACCTCTAATTGACACGTGTACATTTAAAAATAATAATATACTATTGACTAAATGACTAATATATTGTCATAATTAATACATAAGATTCACAAAATTGTAAGTGATAATTTGATTCATTGTTGTTAAAGGATATTTAATTAATTCCCTTTCAATTTAAAGTTTTATTAGTTTAATTTCTTTTCAAAATTTTAAAAAATATATAAAAATTTAAAAAATACTAAACACACTATATTAAATTGTTTATGAAAATGATAATTATAATTAAATTATAAAATTATTATATTTATAATTAAATAACATTGAACAAAACGAAAACGAAGAGGATGGTAAAAAAATTCAAGTAAGAGCCCATGATCAATTATAAGAATAAATCCACAAGTAACTTGTGAATAAAGCTCATGTTAAAAATCGAACCATTAGTAAATCAAAATTCAATGTAGAATTATGATTAAAGATCGAATTTCTAATAAAATATGATTGAATCCTAATCAAATATGACTAAAACATAACCAATAATTGAGGTGTTTTGCCTTTGGTTATGAAGTAATTATCATTGGGTTAATTAATATTGAATTAAAGTATATGTTATATTTCATGTAAATAAATCTAGATATGTTTTAATAAAAGGAAATAAACTAAAAATTTAATAATATTTATATGTTATATTTATTTGAAAACATGGAATTAGTTTAATTGATTGTTATTAATATTAATAAATATTTGATTAATTTTGAATTTTAATATATCAATATACCTAAAATGCTAGTTAGAGAAGTGTGTTTATTGACTTTATCTACTAGATTCCACATCTACTCATTGAATTTAAAAAATAGATTTTTTTTTTTTTATCAAGAAACTACTAAAGAGAAATAATGATCGACAACAATCTTCTTCTTGAAAAACATTAGTTCTGTAAAAAATTTACAGATCTTGCATAGAAGTGTCTTAACCTACATTACTACCTTACTACCTGGAAGTTTTATCTTCTCAATGCTTAACCCATATTTATTAACATGTGGAAGTTTCATCTTCTCAATGTTTAATAATAATACAAAGATTAAGTTGATAGACAATTACTCTGCAACCACCATGATAAGCTATAATATATTCAAATAATAAATTTTAGTGCTATAAGCGAATTTGAATAGATACCAAATCTGATAGAGCAAATGTATTCCCAAATTTGATAAAGCAAATGTATTTCGAAATCTGATAAAGAAAATGTATCCCCAAACTCATTTTTTATATTTATAACTACATTTGACACTACATCATATTAAAATCAAACTACAAAATACCCATCACTAAATTATAAAAGAGGGGTGTATCACACCTACTTTCTGTTTCATTATCATGGACTGGCTTAATCCTTCATAGTATGTTCTAGCCAGATCTACTCTACCCCATATTCCTCAACTAGAAATTCCAATGTCTTTGTAACCAAAGAGATACAATGTATCACAAATTAAATCGCTCAGAAGGATAATTCCATAAATTAGAATAAACTACCACGATAAAGGAATATCGCAATTCAAAATAGAGTATGCACTAGCACAGCCGCGAGTTGGCGGCTGAGAACGCCGAAAGGGCGCACAGCTGAAATCCGTAGCAATCTGTGGTGAAAATGATGAGGAAAGACAGAAAATGAAACGCACAGGCAGTCAGAAAATGAAACGCCTGGACAATTGAGGAAATCTAAATGGTAATTTGAAAGGCTAATCATTTAAACGTGGCAATCATATAGTGCTACAGTAATTTCTTAATATGATTAGGTAAATGTTAAAAAGTAAACAGGGTAACGGATGCATTCAGAAATACAAGGAAGTTATGAAGAGTAAATCACATTCATTGATTTGGGAGGACGACTAAGAATATGCCAGCATCTTCAATTGTTAACCATCAAATTACAATTTTAGATTAAAAGCTGATTAATTGTGCTCATTGTCAATAGGTATACGCCTTTCGGCGTAAATATATTGTGTTGGAATAAATTAAAAGACAAAAAGTTGTAAAAGGAAAAATAACGGAAATACTCATTTTTTAAAAATGTTTACTACAATCTCGTAAAATACCTTATATTTTAAGAGGAGAAGAGTTAGTCTTTCGCACACATTAGGGGCATGTTGCATCCCCAATGCATTCACAATGTACATAATTAACTTAGTAAAAAAAATAGATGACGAACATATATTTGCATCGGCTTTGGCAATAAGCAAGTCCCCAATATAACCATGACATGAAGCTTTGCAATTTATTAGAAATTTCGCTCTATTAAATTTTGGTTGAGCTATATATAATTGTTTAATATTGTAGATTGTGATCATTTCTACTGTTCTTACTTTGAGCTTAGTGGGTAACCTCTTCTACATTACTTGAACATGCCATCTAAAAGAGAAATGTGCAATGTGTTTCAATACCTTACTAAAATGCTTCTCATATGAAAATATTTAATTATATAATTTATCATTCAAATTTTAAAGTAAGGTTCATATTCTTTATAGTTTGATTAAGTTTATTCTTTTTATTGTAATTAAGGTAATTGATCAAAAGTGTTGGTTAACTCTAACATAAGAACAACTACTTGCTCATTTTAAGTAAAGAAATTGTTGATGTAAAACTTGGACAAATAAATAGTTGGCAAGAACATGTAATCTAGAAAGAGCAACTTGGTATAGCATATTCTTGGTACAATTGTTCTGAAAATTGTCTTTTAAATGACTATGGTTAAGTTTATGCATGAGTTATTTTACCATTTAGGATTTAAAGAGAAGAAGAATATTTAATGAAATAATGTTGCAGCCATCATAAAGAATGCAAAAAAAAAAATGAACATTAAGAACAACAAACCATAACACCAAAACTTGTAAACGGAGTTTGGCAAAGTTACCTACGTCTCTGTGCCTTTGTCTCAGTCGGGGAGGCTTTCTTATTAATCTTAAATGCTTAAAAAGTACATCATAATTACATCAATTTGTTCTTTGATTGACACAAAAATGTTATGCTATGTATCAAGAACTCAATGCAACAGACGACACTGAAAAAGGTGGAGTAGAACTCCCAGAAATGGCCTCTAAAGCTTTGCTACTCTTCTGGCTTCTCTGCATAAAAATGGCTTACTCTCTACATCTTGGCATAATTTTATTGTTATGAACATATACATGGATATAAAAAGACTTGGTTTATATAGAATTTGATTTGGGGGTCACATCCCAACTTCCTCCCAAGATCTGGCCTCAATATGGGCTCTAGATCCTAAAAAATGGGTAAAAATCCACCAAAATCAGGCTTAAAATCATTAAAAAATCTCATTATAAAGTTTAAAAACCACTTTTTGGGAAAATATTGGGCCACGCCCCTTTTCTCTAGGCCCCTGGTCATGTGAGCACCCATGTGGCCAGGAGCCAGGGCTAAATGGCACCCATCCCTCGGTTCTCGACCATGGTCATGTGGACAGGTGTTATATTCATGCCTTGGTCATGTGAATGGCCATATGGACGAGTCCCAGACCTTGAATGTACCGAAGTTTTTGTGCCTTGGTTGCATGAAAGGTGTCTTGGTCGACGAGTATCCCCACCGACTGGGGCTTATCCCAAAACTCTCGCCACATAGCATAACAAAACTAAAATGGGAGGCATGGCTAACGGAAGGTCGTTATGTCGTTGCATATAGATAGGTCGAGGGTTCAAAACCATCGGAGTCCAACAAATTTTGACAAAGGATTTATTGGCTTGATCTGGGGTGCCACATGGTGCGCTTTGATTGGGCCATGTGTCACCACAAGATTGGCTTGTACCAAACCAGTCAGTGACATAGTCACCTGCCAATCAGCCTGCACAGTCAGCACACCTACCATGTGTCTATATGTCACTGGGTCATGTCACTTCCAACCTGTCCTTCCGTACTACCACATGTCTACACCAGGGTCTTCCATGTCACTGTATGGACTGCGATGTTGGCATCCGTACAGTCCATTCATCTGCCACATCAGCACCTAAAAATGCTAAATATGCATGCCACATGTCAACCTCTAGTGTTGCCACATCAGCATGTTGACATTATCATGACATCATGCTGACACCATCTTCCCTGTCATGCTGGCATCAACAATATGGACTGTTGACTTTGACTTTTTTTACCTATTTAAGAAAAAATTCAAACTGCAATAACTTTCTCATACGGAGTCCATTTTCGGAAAAGAATATACTACCAGAATTGTCTGAATCTGAGAACTTTGATTTTTTTGCCTTTTTGGATCCATTTGGATCACACCTCCCCACTGAGACCTTTTGGTCCTCCAAAAGGATATTAACCAGACATCAAGTGTGGGATAGGCCTCCCCACTTGTCCTTTGTCTTTAAACTTTGTCCTGTGCACCTATCACATCACCATCAATTGCAAAATAACCATGACAACTGAAATCATATTGTTAGCCATTTGAACTTGTTCACATCTTACTGAAACCACTACCATCCATGTAGAAAAAATTAGCAGTGATAATATTGGAAATATGACTGAAAATGAACCAATATGTTTGATGGGCTTGCACAACATTAACGTATCTTGAAGCAAAGTATGATTGAAATCACATCCTACAACCATCTCATGTTCATGCTTAATATCAACTACTTTACTTGGCACAATTATAAGTATGTTGCTTGCATATGCTACCTTTCTTAATTGTTCCATCCTTAGTAGAGTTTGATTTTCTTTAATATGATGAGAATGTACAACATATGCGGTTCCCTTCTTAAACAAGTGATATTGATTATGTTCCTTGAAGAAGGTTTCTTTGCAATCATATAAATAAGGGCTTCCTAAGACCATTCCACATTCATTTAGTGGCACCACATTACATGTTACCTCATACACAAACTTTGATGAAATTGCAAATATTAAAGTGCATTGCTTTGTTATGGGCAATTTATGATTGTTTCTTATCCATTTAAGTGAGTAAGTTTAATGATCCAGGTGGATATTGGTGGCCACCCACCTATTCCAACTGGCTCCTCGTGTCCGTTTTTGTTTAGCACGTTCTTCTGTACTTCTTTGTAATTGTGGGTTCTACAATTTTGGGGTAGTCTGAAGCCCCACACATCCTCCAGGTGAATACGGGTGGCCTCTCACCTAATCCAACTGGCTTATTTTGTATGTTTTCAAGTTAGGACATCTTGATGCAGTACTTTCGAGGTCGTTTTGGGGCCCTAAATGTTGTTTTTTTTGGCTTGACGTATTCAAACTAAATACAGAGTCACACTTTGATCACGGAATGTGTAGTTCTCTGAAAGACCTTTCCAATGGACTATCACGCACCTAAAACGGAGGTCATATGCAAAAGTTACAACCCTAGGAAGTTGAGGTACCAAATTACACCAACTTACCCATCGGGCCCACATGACTTTTGGCGTTTCACCTTCTAGGGTTAGGATTTTGGATGTCTAGGGTTTTGGAATTCATGAGTAATATCAACAAGGCCTATGGAGCCTCACTGTAATCCATTATGCTCAGACGGATGCACATAGCAGCCACATCTCTTCTTAGAGATAGCTATGACCATTCGAGCAAGTTTTCAGTTCTGTAGTTTTACAGTTTCAGCCTATTTCATTATTTAATAGAAGATATTGTTCACTGGATATTTGTGTTATTCTCCATATCTTTGTGTTTATTTTATTCAATCTGTTAATCAGTTCATTCTGCTCCTAAATCAGGATCAGTGGTATCAGAGCGGTCTGCTCTTCATTTATTTTTCTTCGTGCATGTCCCTGACAAGATATGGGCACAAGAAGTTGGGACTTGAACCAATCAAGCCATTACTAGATCGGTCACACTGATCCCGACAACAACCCATGGGGGATGAAAATAAAGATGATGGAGCATGATATCCTATTAAAATGTTTCTTGTGCAATCCCTCGCACGATAAAGGAATGAAATGATGGACAACTTCATGCAGATCCTTCGACGGTTGGCCACAGGAGAAGCATCTTCATCAAGAGGCCATGAAACCCCCTTCAAGGTACAGGTAAATTTTGATATTCCATTATTTGAAGGACTGATAGATGTAGATGTTGTAGATAAATGGTTGAATTTGCTCGAAGGATATTTTTTGGTCCACAATTTTTCCAATAGGGAAAAGATCACTTTTGCACTCCTCAAGGTAGTTCCCCATGTTAAAGACTAGTGGGATACTTAATCTGAGAAAAGGGTCATGGGGGAATATACAATGTTTGTGGTGGCCTCTACATGGGATCCCTTCCGGGATGACATTAAATAACACTACTACCCTATTGGAATCTACGAGGACCAGTACACCAGATGGACTACCCTACGTCAAGAAAGGGACCAGACAATACCGGATTTCACTAATATTTTCCATACCCTATGCACCAAATTGGGTATCAAAGACTATGAGCATCATCATGTGCTCAAATATCACGGTTGTTTGCATAAATACATTCAAACAGATATGGAGTTCCTGTACATTGCCACTTTGGGCACGGCTTATAGATACGCTGTCAAGATCGAGCAAACATTTAAGCACAAACATAGAGATTTTGGATCTGCAAACCCCTCACAGCCGAAGCATGAAAAAGGAAGCCCCAACCCACACACCAAGGGACCAATTAAATATGGTCTCCCTTAGGACAACCAGTCCAAGCCGCAACACAAGAAGGGCAATGAGAAGATGAAGAAGGACATGGGAAAATGGTGTGAGTACCATAAAATTCCTTGGCACAACATTGAAGAATGTCGCTCCAGGCAGTCCCTCGTGGTCAAGCTAAACACTTCTGAGTCAGAGGTTGATTCTGATTCTGAGTCAAATATTGAAGGAGGGAAGCGTATTATCGATGTTGAACCCAGTTCGATTGTCGCTACCACCAAAGTTCGGCCAAGCGAACTAGAAGAACCAGAGGAAGGGGATCACCTCTTTCACTCGCATATGTGGGTCAAGGGGGCTCTAACTCATTTCATTGTCGACAATGGTAATCAAAAGAACCTTATTTCAGTCGATTTCATCAAGCAGTTGGACTTTCCAATGACACTGCACCCACAACCCTACACCATAGCCTGGCTTCTCCAAGGAATAGATCTTCGTGTCAACCAACAGTGTCGTCTACCCTATGACATCAAGCCTTTCAAAGATGAGGTACTGTGTGATATTTATCCCCTTGAATTTTGTGATGTTCTTTTAGGACAATCATATTTTTGGAAGCGTCATGTTGTGTATGAGTCTAGACTCCACAGTGTTATTATTACTTTGGGTAGACAATTGTACAGGATCCCAGAGGTAGTGTCGCCTACTGTTATTTCTTTAATCTCTACTAAGCAATGCAGTAAGGTCATTTCGCATACTGAGAAGTTCATCTTCTTTGTGATCCGTTCTCACAGTAAGTAGAAGGTCGTCACCACATCCATGGCCTCTACACAATGCCTCTCTTTGCAGCAGAAGCAAGTGGACAGGATCGTGGAAGAATACAGAGACATATTTTCCTCACCTACAAGGGTACAAACACACTGCCAAGTTAAGCATCCCATTGATTTGACCAGTGATGCACCTCTACCTAATGGAATAGTCTATCGACGCTCGTTGATGGAGAATGAAGAAATCAGACATCATATTCTAGAGATTCTTTAAAATGGGCACATCAGACCCAACTCCTCCCCTTGCGGAAGCCCAATTGTACTGGTGCAAAAGAAGGACAAGACTTGGTGACTCTGCATTGATTACAGATCCTTAAACAAAATCATAGTCAGGAACCACTACCCCATTCCCCGAATTGATGACCTTCTTGACCAACTCAAGGTGGAAAAGTTCTTCAGCAAGATTGACCTAAAGTCTAGCTACCACCAGGTTCCCATCGAACCAACTGATGTATGGAAGACAACGTTCAAGTATAAATAAGGTCTCTATGTATGACTAGTCATGCCCTTTGGCTTAACAAATGCACCAACCACGTTCATGAGCTTGATGGATGATGTATTGAGACCCTTCACCAACTCCTTTATGGTGGTATAATTTGATGACATCCTCATCTTCAACAGAACGTGGGAGGAGCACATGCATCATATTTAGCAGATTTTGAGCACTCTGCGGCAACACAAGATGTATGCCAACTTGGAAAAATGCTCTTTTGGCATGAACAGGGTCCAATACTTGGGCTACATTGTTGATGAGTAGGGGGTACATGTTGATCCAGCTAAGATCCAAGTCATCCATAATTGGTCAGCCCCGACCACACTGATCGAGCTTCAAAGATTTTTGGGGCTAGCCAACTTCTAATGATGGTTCATATTGTGATTCTCCCATATTGCATGGGCCCTCATCCAAGTGACCAAGGGAGGTGGTAGGGACAAGTTTGTGTGGGGGAAGGAGAAACAATGAACATTTGATGATCTAAAGCATCGCTTGTGCTCAGCTCCAATACTCTCCTTGCCCGATTTGCAGAAACCATTTGAGATTGAGACTGATGCATTAGACTATGCTATGGGTGTATTTCTCACTCAGCACGGGCATCTGGTGGCATACCATAGTGAGACACTCTCTGATATTGTCTGGAAATACCCCACCTAGGAAAAGTAAATTTATTCCATTGTACAAGCCTATCGTCAATGAAAACATTACATTCTGGGGAAAGAGACGATCATACACACTGATAACAATCCTCTGCAATTCATATAGACACATGGGCAATTGTAGAATGACTGCCATCAGAAGTGGTCCACCTACCTGCAACAGTTTCATCTCAACATCAAGTATAAGACAAGTATCTCCAATCATCTCACTGACTGCCTCGGTTGGCCCCCTGTGGCTACACTCACCATTGTGCTCCATTCATGTGGACATGAAGCATATGAATGGCCCAAAATTTATCAGCATGATCCGGACTTCGCCACCACATATCAGCTCTTGGGTATAGGCACAAATGTCATTGATTTTCACATTCATGATAGATTCTTATGCCACTTGGGGCATCTGTATGTTCCTACCAGCGAGCATGCAAAGTTGATTTGGGAATCCCATTACAGTCAAATGGTAGGACATTTTGGCATAGAGAAAACTGTGGTTGTTCTTCAGAAACATTTTTATTAGCCAAAACTTTGATAGGACGTGAGCAAGTATATCAGATCTTGTACTTCCTGTGCCATTTCCAAGCCAACCATCAAGAAGAAAGGCTTATATACCCCTCTTCCTATTCATGAGAATCCTTGGGAATCCATCTCAATGGATTACATTTCTGGCTTGTCGTCCACCAAGCAAGGAAATGACCGCGTGTTTGTGGTCGTTGATTGGTTTTCGAAGATGGCCATCCTCACAGCCTATAAGAAGAATGTCATAGTGGCATATACTGCCAAACTCTTCTTCAAATGAGTGTGGGTCCACTTTGGGATACCACAGACCATCATCTCCAACCAAGACAGCAGGTTCCTCAACACCTTTTGGTCGATTCTATGGTCTCTGTTGGACACCAAGCTCACAAAATCCACTGCTTTCCACCCCCAAACTAATGGCCAAATAGACGTCGTCAATCGGATGATTATTCACATCCCACTCATGTACAATTATAATCATCCACATACATGGGATGAGATTCTCCCATATGTCCAATACAGTTACAACAGGGATCTCCACAGTTCCACTAGCCATAGCCCATTTTCAAGTGGGTCTGGGATTCCAACCCTTGGGACCCATTGATGTTGCACTCCCTCTTGCCACCGCATAGACAAACTCTTCCCCTTGATCAGTCTACGATCGATAAATCCACCAGATTCATTGAGAGGATTCAACACATCCGCCAATAGGTCCAGGAGATTTTGCAGAAATCTAATGCTAAGTACAAGCAGCATCATGATCAACACAGGGTACCACACTAGTTTTAGGTTGGCGACAAAGTTTGGTTACATCTACAGAAGGAGCGTCTCACCGGGCCCAATCAGAAGCTTCACCCAGTTCTTTATGGGCCTTACACTATCACCAAGGTTGTGGGTAGAAATGCTTTTGAACTCAACACACCACCCTTTCTTGGTCAACATCTAATATTCAATGTGGACCTCCTTCGGCCATATTTTCCACCATTTTTAGACACTTCTAAGATCGCAGAACAACTAAAACCAACATATATCAACCCTGACTACATGGAACAAGCATCCACTGATCAGATAGTGGACACACGGGTCAAGGGAAATCGCCAGGAGTAGATCAAACTTTATCGGGTTGTCAAGGTAGGGCAACTCCTACACCAAGGCAAGTGTCTCACCCGAGGAAAAATCCAGCAAAAGTTTCCTCACCTGATGGGGGAACTCAAATAAATGGAGAACATTTCTTCCTAAGGGGGGAGGATTGATCCAAGTGGATATTGGTGGCCACCCACCTATTCCAACTGGCTCCTCGTGTCCATTTTTGTTTAGCACGTTCTTCTTTACTGCTTTGTAATTGTGGGTTCTACACTTCTAGGTCTATTTGAAACCCCACACATCCTCCAGGAAGATACGGGTGGCCTCTCGCCTAATCCAACTGGCTTATTTTGTATGTTTTCATGTCAACACATCTTGGTGTACTTCTGGGGTCGTTTTGGGGCCCTAAACGTTGTTTTTTTGGCTCTCCACAGTCAAAATGTAGACAAAGTTAGAGTTTGATGGTAGAATGTTTAGTTCTCTGAAAGACCTTTCCAACGGGCTATCACGCGCCTAAAACGGAGGTCGTATGCAAAAGTTACGGCCGTAGGAAGTTGAGGTACCAAATTACACCAACTTACCCATAGGGCCCACATGACTTTTGGTGTTTCACCTTCTAGGGTTAGGTTTTTGGATGTCTAGGGTTTTGGAATTCATGAGTAATATCAAAAAGGCCTATGGAGCCTCATTGTAATCCATTCTTCTCAGACAGATGTGCGTAGCAGCCACATCTCTTCTTAGAGATAGCTACGACCATTTGACCAAGTTTTCAGTTTTGTAGTTTTACAGTTTCAGCCTATTTCATTATTTAATAGAAGATATTGTTCACTAGATATTTTTGTTATTCTCCATATCTTTGTGTTTATTGTATTCAATATGTTAATCATTTCGTTTCGCTCCTAAATCTAGATCAGTTTATGATGTAGCTTAGTTTTCAATCTCAATTGTTTAACCACTTCCTATGAAATTAAGTTAGATTGAGATCCTCTCTCTAAGTATCGATCTTAGTATGTTTCATTATGACCCTTATATGAAACAATTTGCATCTATATTCATAATCATCACTTGACAAACCAACTGTTGTAATTTTAGACTCATCACCTGAATTTGATCCCAAGTCTGTCGGATGTGTTGTTGTCGCAACTTTTTTCCTCCCTTTCCTCTCTTTGAACCATTTCGGTCTCTTCTCTAGGTGAAATTTCCAACAATGTTCATCATTGTGCCCTTCTTTCTTGCAATTCTTGTAAGAGATCTTCTCTTCCTGCATTCTCGTTGAGTTTGATTGCTTCCCATTCCCTTTTTCTTTGCCTTCTCTCTTTGAAGATGATTCCCCTAATACACCAATTCCAATTTTCCCTCCTTCAATATATGTTTCTTGAACATAAACCTCATCATGATTAGTAGGTCCAAACATAAACATTGTCTTACGAATATGTGCAAGAAAACCTCCTATATACTTCATAAGAGTTTCTTGTGTATGTAATGGAATCTCTAACATCAAAGCCACATTATGAAATTTGTCTATGTATTCTTGCACCGATTGTTCTTTTCTTAATTAGACTTTGCCATTCAATTAAATCCTTCTCCTTATACCCCAAAGGATAGAACTGTTTTCTAAGTGAAAAAATAAAATATTTCCATGATGGGAATACATTGCCAATTTGTTGAGTACCATGTTGCAACTTACTCTACCACCAGATGAGTGATGTGTCCGCAAGAAGAAGCGATGCCAATTTGATATTGGTTTCCTCATCATTGATTTGTTGCACACTCCAATATACCTCCAGTTGACTAACTCATTTATCAAGATTCTCAACATTGACTTCTCCATTATACATGGGTTGTTGATGATTACAATTGCGTGAGACATCCTCTAGGACTTGGACTGAGTGAGTTGGCCTATGAGAGAGCCCATGAGTTGGGTGTGCCCGTGAGATGGGTGTGTAGTTCCTCTCTAAGACAGAGATGGAAAGTTGTGTTCCCATGTGTAGGGAAGATGTTGTGTGTGTCATTCTCTCTTAGATGAAGATGAAACGATGTGTGCCCCTAAGAAGGTAAGATTCCCATGAGATGGGTGTATCATTTGAGATGAAACGATGTGTACCTCTATGAGGGGTGAAGGAGCCCATGTTATGGGCTTATTGTTCTCCTATGTTCAGAGAGTTGAGATGATGTGATACTCCAGATGATTCTTTTGTGAGACTCAATGAGATAGAGATCTGTTGAGTAGGATGTTCCTATGGTTGAGCATAGGTGGACGTGATTCTAGTGGTTGAGCACTAGTGAGTTTGTATCCAGATGATTCTCCTGTGAGACACAGTGAGACAGAGATTTGTTGACTTGGACGCCATTGTGGCTGAGCACAGGTGGGCACGTCCCTAGTTGTTGAGCACAAGTGGGCATGACCCTAGTGGCTGAGCACTAGTGGGTGTGTGAGATCCCTTGCTATATTATCTAAGAGTCAGACTTACCTGTAACCCTAATTGTGATGTAAAGGGTACAGGTCGGCCCCACCATAAAGTGAAAGACAATTAATGTAAAAGATAATTAATATGGTAATTATTAATTATATTTTGAGTTATTGAGGTCAGCCCTGTTGTGCCAATAGACACCACTTTTGATGTATCCAGTCTACTATAAATAAAGGTGATTTCCCCATTGAGGAAACACAACTCACATGTGAGTTTGGAAATTTCAGCAAGTACTTGTTCTAGGGATGAAGTGTGCACCTCACTTGGGCGCTAGACTTCTTGGTTTTGTGAGCACCCTTTTGTGTGCTAGGTTTATGGTGTGGGAGGTATTTCTCTTCAAGAATATAGCAAAGGATTGGTTCAATTTTCTTCCCTTGTTGAGAAGGGTTTCCCAGGATACTTCTTGTGTACTTGTGCATGGTATTTCTTCTTATGATATTTACTACAACAAATTGTTTATGGTGTAACTGCAATTGTCTATGGTTCAAGTAAAATGCTAAAAATGGAATAAACTTCATGCTTGAGCCTAGCCTAGTGAAAAATCAACATGGTATCAGAGCATAGGTCTTGAATAACCCATTGCACAAGTATCTACTAGTCATCCTCTCACTTTTGCAGAACCGTACGACCCTCCTAGGGTTTCCAGAAAATATGTACGACCCTCTTCTTTTGGGTGTTTCAACACTTCACACTTGGACGTTGGGGTTGAAATTTGGACAGGACTGTATGGCCTCCTTCAATGCACCTCCAAAACCTCTCAAAGTGAAATTCCGAGAATTTTGGATCTTTGGCCCTAGGGTTTCACAATTTTCTACGGATTTTTGGTTTTAGGGATTTTGCAGCTCTTTGAAGGAGCTTTCAAGCTTACATGTGTTCTTATGACTTTCAAGGATTATTGTTGGCAGTCATAAGCCCAAAAAAACCTAAGGTTGCTAGCCTAGACTAGTCATTAGGTTTTCTATCCCAGTTGACAAGGGTTTGTGAAGAATCTAAAAATATAATGAACGGAACTATGATGGAAGATAAGCTTGATGGATCAAGCAACTTCAATTCCTGGAATTCAAGACTTTAGAGGAAGACTTATTGTGGGTGATACAAAAAGGTTTACTAGACACATCTACCAATGAAGAGAAGGATGAAAGGAAGGAAGATGATGTCAAGGCATTGAAGAATATGTTTGAGAGTGACAACACCCTCAGAGCTCTTACATTGAAGGGCCAAGCTTCAAAATATCAAGATGAAAAAAGGTGACATTGTTGTTATCTTCTTCACGAAGATTTCATAGATCAACTAAGTTCCATTGGATAAATCATATAAGCACTCTTAGGTATGCACGTGTATATATTATTTGTATGATTGTCATGTGGGTACTTGTAGGGGGAAGGAACCTTTAATGCAATCATTGATCCAGAGGGATCTCAGTGCATTCAGAGTAACAACACACTGGAAGTGAAGACTCTAGGTTTGATTGTTTTAATTATCATGCCTCTAACCTACATTTCTAAGGTTGCTACATTACAAGTAGGTATTGTAGCTTTGACAATAATCCTTATATTGTTTTGATTCTAGAGATGTACTCATTATTCTCCTCTAGGATATATTCTTGTTTTTGTTTCCTTTAGTTTGTTTTGTTGTTCCAGGCAGGTTAACAACAAAGGAAGATGTTTATCCTTCAGACTTCAAAGGGATTCACTTGAATCAGAGGGAGCCAAAACTACTTGAGAAGGAGGAAGAACAGAACCATAATTGAGGAAACCAAAGAAATGATTCATGGTCAGAGTCTACTTATGATTATATGGGAAGAACAATGAATGACAACAGTATATGTTCAGAATGGCAGTTATCACCAGAATTTGAAGAACATAACTCCCAAAGAATCCTTCACCGGAGTGAAGCCTGAGATTGGACACTTCAGGATATTTGGGTGCCTAGTATATTTTCATGTACCCAAAGAGAAGAGATCCAAGCTAGACCCTTTAGGAAGAAAGGGTACATTTGTGGGATACAGTGAATCTTTGAAAGCATATCAGATCTACATGAAGGGTCCATTTGTGGGATATAATGAATCTTCGAAAGCATATCAGATATGCATCCCTAGTCAAAGATAGATTGAGGTAAGAAGAGATGTTATCATAAGAATAGATAGTCTTTCAAAGATCTAGATAATCTCAGATGGAGATTAACAGTGAGACAATACCTTCTTCCTCTTCAGCAGTCTAGAGGGAGACAACCATTGATACATTTGATCTAGTTGCTCCAATTGATATTCCCAGAGACATTTCAATAGGACATAAAAGGCTTGTATGGGCTTGACAAACTCTACAAGAGGCAGAGGGACATGCAACTCCTCAAGGAACATTCCGAGAGAGAAAGAGACCAAAAAAATTTCGAGCTATTCTTCAGCCATGAGCCACATTATTGATACAGAGCTTATTTTCATAGAGAAACAACAGGTTAGCAAGTATGGCAAGATGCCATGACATAAGAGTATCAGTCCATTTTGAAGAATAATGTATGGGATATTGTTTCGAGACCAGAAAATAAGTCTGCAGTGACTTCCAAGTGGATACATATGATCAAGCATGCAGATGAAGGAAGTGTTGAGAAATACAAAGAGAGATTTGTAGTCAGAGGATTCTCACAAGTAGAGGGAGTTTACTAAGATGAAACATTTGATCCAGTAGCCCGATACACTTCCATCCATGAGTTGGAAACTACATCAGATGGGTGTAAAGAAATCCTTTCTCAATGATGAGATTGAGGAAGAAGTTTACATCAAGAAGCCAGAGGGATTCATGACATATGATGAGAAATCATGTGTACAAGTTGAAGAAATCCATGTATGGACTAAAGCAGGCACCTCGTGCTTGGTACGAGAATATGGGTGGATTCTTGATGAGTTTGGATTTCAACAAGAATGTTGTTGATCCAAACCTATATTATCATATTGTTGGTGACAAGTGCCTGATCTTGGTCCTGTATGTGGATGATTTATTCCTTACCGGTTCAGAAAGACTTATTGTTGAATGCAAGCGAGCATTGATTTATGTTTTCGAGATGAAGTATCTGGGTATTATGCACTACTTCTTGGGACTAGAAGTATCATAGAGAACTGATGAGATTCTCCTAAGTCAAGGAAAATATACAATGGAGATATTTGAGATGATGGACTAAAAATCCATGCCTACACCGATGATGATGAACTTGAAGAAGATGAATGAGGCTTCTTCCAATTCAAATGAGATTGATCCACATGTTTACCGACAACTGATTGGATCATTGATGTGTCTGGTTAACACCAGACCTGATATATGTTATGCAGTGAATGTGCTTAGTTAGTTCATGAGTCATATGAGACAGACTCACTAGATAGCAGCAAAGCATGCATTGAGATATCTATGAAACACTGTTGGATATGGCCTAAGATATGTCTCCAGTGTAAACTTGAGTTTGCAAAGATATGTCGATACATATTGGGTTGGGAGCACAGTGGAACGAAAGAGCAGATATGTTTGTTGCTTTACCTTGGGGTCTACCATGTTTTCCTAGTGTAACAGGAAACAGATCTTCATGGCCTTGAGTACCGCAGAAGAAGAGTATATAGCATTGAGTGTGGAATTCTGCGAAGCGGTGTGGCTTCGAAAACTTCTGACAGATTCATTTGACCGTGAGATGGATCCTACCATTATTCATTGTGATAACCAGATTTGTGTGAAGCTCTATGAGAACCCTGTGTTTCATGATAGATCAAAACACATTGACATAAAATATTATTATATCATATACATGGTACAAAGGAAAGAAGTACACATGCAGTACCTTCCTACACATGATAAGATTGCATATATCTTCACCAAACCGCTTTCCAAGACGAAGTTTGAGTACTTCCGTGAGAGACTTGGCCTGGTAAAAATACCTCCCTAGCTAAGAGGGAGTGTTGATGACTATTGCCAAGATGAAGTTCAAGTACTTCCGTGAGAGACTTAGCCTGGTGGAGAATACCTCCCTAGCTGAGAGGGAGTGTTGATGACTACATCCAAGACAAAGTTCAAGTACTTTTGTGAGAGACTTGGCCTGATGGAGAATGCCCCCCTAGATGAGAGGGAGTGTTGATGATTATAGCTGCATGAGACATCCTCCAGGACACAAATTGAGTGAGTCAGCATTAGACTTATTGGTTTTGTGAGCACCCTTCTATGTGCTAGTTTTATGGTGTGGGAGGTCTTTCTCTTGAAGAATATAGCAAAGGATTGGATGGGTTTTTCTCCCTTCTTGAGAAGGGTTTCCCAGGATACTTATTGTGTACTTGTGCATGGTATTTCTTCTTGTGATCTTGGTTACTGCAGGAAATTGTTTATGGTGTAACTGCAATTGTCTATGGTTCAAGTAAAATGCTAAAAATGGAATAAAATTCATGCGTGAGCCTAGCCTAGTGAAAAATCAACATGGGTTACTTGAATTTCACATCTGTTGGCAAATATTGAACAAGCAACGAATGCGTGTTGATGATTGTTGTCTTTGATGGAAACAACAGAAATGGCAGGATATAAAGCACAGGAGGAACAACATTGAAGAAAACATATGCATTGAAGAAAACGCACGCAACAGAAGTTTACAGAGAAGAAGGAAGATGGTGACTGTCGGATCCCATCCAAATTTCCCGAAAGGCCAATAGCCGTCAGATCTGCAGAAGTTGCGAGGGAGATAAGCCATCGGAGAATCGGGGATCGGGATTTCATAATGCAAAGAACAATGACTACGAAAACCCCGAAATCGCGATATGCGATTTCGCGATTTGATCGCAGCCGTTAAAAACAAGCAGAGATCTGGACCGTTTATTCGTAGGGACACGTGGCACAACCAGGTGATGACAAGTGTCAAGTAGATCTAACACTTTAGGCTCATGCAATTCACGAATCAGAGTGACACGTGGCAGGACCTAACACGTGTTGAACCATGAGTG
>ML814533.1:0-32516 GCA_009831015.1 Picea engelmannii | reverse complement strand
ATATATATATATATAGATATAGATATATAGATATATATATAGATATATATAATTTTTTTCAATTTTCGTATGTACATACATTCAGAAAGTTGAAAGAAAGAGATTCAATCAGAGGTGGGAGAGGGGGAAGGAGACCCCCTTCCTACTACCTCCATTTCATACTGCTGCAAAATATCTCGTACAAGGTTATCCTTGGACATTGGCATGTGATACAGCCTCAATCAATGGCCATTGACCACAAAAGAATGTTGTTGGTCGTCAATTGTTGTTATCCTGACTGATCCATTGTTGAAGACAGTCTCAATTTCGTAAGGCCCCAACCATCTTGTAGTAATTTTTCCTCTGAAGTTATTAAACCAAGAATAAAAAAGGAGGGCCTAATCACCGGGCTTGAAAAATTTCGTCTTGATGAATTTAGCATGCCATATAGCTCTTTGTTCCTATACCAGAATAGTGTTTTGAACTGCATCTTTCCTAATTTCATCCAGCTCGTTGAGCTGGGCTATTCTCTGTTTCTATGCCTCTGATAAATCTATGCCTAGTTGTGCAGTTGTTCTAAAGGTTTTCACTTAAAGCTAAATGGGAATAAGAACATGTTTTCCATACACTAACTCATATGGAGTAAAGCCTATGGTATTTCTTCATGTGGTTCTATAGGCCCACAACGATTCCAAAAGCCCGTTTTCCTAGTCTTTGTGATGCATTTGGATTGTCTCAGTTAGGATTGCTTCCAATACCTTGTTTTTAGACTCAACTTTACCATTTGCTTGCGGGTGATATGGAGAAGATTTATAGTGCTTTATCTGGTACTGTTGAGTAAGCACTTGCATTGATTTAGATGTAAATTGTGTCCCGTTATCTGTCACAATTTCTCTTGGAATGCCAAAGCAAGTAAAAATATCTTCGTAAAGAAAATATATAATTGACTCTTCACTAGCAGAACAAAGGGATTTTTTTTCTACCCACTTAGTTACATAATCAAAGAAAACTAAAATGTATCTTTTTTTACGTGATGATGGAGAGATTGGCCCCACAAAATCCAAGTCCCATATTTCAAAAGGTTCGATAAGCACTTGGGTTTGTAAGGGAATCTCATCTGCTTGCATTGGCTTACCCATTCTTTGACATCTATCGTAGCTTCTCACATACTTCCTGGCGTCCTTAAACAACATTGGCCAATAATATCCTTAATGAAGCACCTTGTAAGAAGTCCTTTTATCTGCGAAATGGCCTCCACAAGGGCTATCATGGCAGGCTCTCAGGATATCATATGTTTCATCATCTCATACACACCTTCTAATAATCATGTCGAGCCCAGTGCATAAGAGATCTCCCCCGATCCATGAATAAGTTGCAATGTTCTTAACAATTTGTTGTTTTTCTCTTGGGGAGATATGTTGAAGCAACTTCCCTGTGGACAGATAATTGGCTATGTCTGCAAACCATGGAATGTTAGTGGAAATAACAAACAAATGTTTGTCAGGAAAACTATCATCAACAGGTGTGTTTTCATCATTATTATGGTTCCGAGAGAGAAAATATGCAACCAAGTTTTCTTTACCAAGCCTATCCATAATGGTAATGTTAAATTCTTGCAGCAATAGTACCATTCGTTATGGGTTTATTCATTAAAAATTTGATGGAAAATGGTCGGTGTGAAAAAAAGTTTCATATCCCATAATATAATGTCTAAATTTATTAATAGAATGTACGACAGCTAAGAATTATTTTTCTGTGACGGTGTAGTTGAGCTCGGCTGGTGATAAGTTTTTACTACTATAATAGATAGCATAAGATAATTGGTCATCTTTCTGTCCTAGGACAGCCCCAAGAGCGGTGTCTGAAGCATTAGTACAAATATGAAATGGAAGGGACCAGTCTGGTCCCTTTAGAACTGGTGTTGTGGACAACTTTTCCTTCAAGATTTCGAAAGAAATTTGACATTGAGAATCCCACAAAAAGTTAGTATCTTTAGCTAACAATTTGTATATAGGTGCAGCTATCTTTGTAAAGTTTTCAATAAATCTTCTATAGTAGCCAGCATGACCCAAAAAAATTCTTACCTCCTTTGGTGAATGGGGTGCAGGAAAGTCCATGATGACCTTAATCTTAGTCGAGTCCACTTTAATACTTGAAGAAGAAACATGATGCCCAAAAACAATGCCCTGCTGTGACAACATCTTACATTTCTTATGACTCAAGGAAACATTAGATTCATTACATCAAATCAATACTTTTTCCAGGTTCTGAAGTGCTTTGTCAAAAGAGTCACCATAGACAGAAAAATCATCCATATAGATCTCAACACACTCGTGAATCAAGTCGGCAAAGATCCCCAATACAGCTCTTTGAAAAGTGGCAGGGGCATTGCAAAACCCAAACAATAAAACTCTATAGGAAAATGTCCCCCATGGGCATGTAAAAGTGGTTTTCTCCTGATCCTCTGGTGCAATCTGAATTTGATTGTATCTACTAAAACCATCCAAAAAGGAAAATCACTTCTTACCTTCTAAGGTATCCAATACCTAATCAATGAAGGGCATCGAAAAATAATCTTTCGGTGTTTCTTTATTAAGCTCATGATAGTCAACACATATTCTCCACTTACTTTCCATTGTAGGCACAACTACAAGTGGAGAAACCCACTTGCTATCAGATATAGGATATATAAATTTAACATCTAGCAACTTATGTAATTCTTCTTTTACTATGTCCTTTACGACGGGATTCATACGACGTTGTGGTTTCCTAACGGGTCTGGCATTTTCTTGAAGGTAAATATGATGTGTACATGTGTCTGGGTGAATTCCAGGCATGTCTTTATAGTCCCTAGAAAATGCACCAGAGTTCTTTTGTAATATGTTGATTAATTGTTCATGTTGATTAGAATCAAGGTCTGCACTGATATTTAAAGTTTTTCCTGGGATAATTTCAGCAGTTATGCTATAGGGATCTGTGGTCTCTTTGATGGCTGAAACAAGGAAAGATGTAGTTCCTGTTGGATCAAAATTTTCCTAAAAATCTTTGTGAAAAATATGATTATAGGTTTGGGGTACTTCTAGAAAATGAGTAAAATCCATAGCAAAAATAAATAAATTCAGAAAATCATCTTTTGATTGAATTTTCAATCCCCCGCCTATTCGATGGTTAAAAGGGGATGTAAATTTTTTGTTTTTCTGTTATTTTTAGTTTCTACAATTTTAAGAGATTCAATTTCTACATCTTCAGAAGATTCTATTTCCTTGTTTTCAGGAGGTTCAATTTTTGTATTTTCACAAGATTCAAACATCTTCCAAGAATCTTGTAGTGTTGGTCTGGCAGGTGGGTATAAAGTGAGTTTCTTCATAGCTAGACCATTTGATATGGTCATCTCTCCCGACCTACATCTGATGAAAGCATCGGTTGTGGCCAACCATCATCTCCCAAGAATGACAGGGTGGCCTACCATGTTGGTTTTAGGTTGGATAACTAGAAAATCTACAAGATATTCCCAAGAATTTAAAGTTACCAGTATATCATCGAGAACTCTAATAGGCTTGATCCTGGATTTATCAGCAAGTTCGAGCACCGTGGGTGTGGTTCGAATATTATTCAATTTTAATGCTTCCATGGTCATAATGGTCATGATATTTATTGCAGCTCCCAAATCGATCAAAGTATTTCCTATGGGAACGACATTGATGGAAATGGTGATTATGGGGTTCCTGAGGTCTCCATACTTTCTCACCAATGGTTTCCCAGACATTATCTCGACCAGTTGACCTGCTACGTGGATAGTGGGGGGCTCTTTTCATTTCCTTTCAGGTTTCTTAATGCATAAATCCCTAACAGTTTTTGCATAGATGGGAATGTATTTTATAGCTTGCAACAGGGGTATTTTGACACAAACATTCTGTAGCTCAGCTTTCAAGTCAAATTCAGGGAGGACAATCAGATTTTCTATGGCCAGCCTTTCTAGATAAGGTGGAAGTTTAGGTGCTTTTGGATGCTCTGTAGAAGTAGTATATGTTTGTGTCATAATGGAGGGAGTAACTATGTTTTTGGGTTGGTCGTCATTTATTGGTTCTTCAAGAATTTCCTCTTCTTCCTCAATGACAACTGTGGAATCCCTTGGTTTCACGACTTTTCTTGATCTCAGATGTATATTTTGTAGGGGCATAGGAGTGATCAGGTAAGACAGAAAAGGCTACATCTCAACATTAAAGGCGGGCTATGCAGATCTATTGCTTGGATTTGGTATCGGTTGTGCAGGAATTTGTGTTCATCTAGGAGGGTTTTGGTTTGCAGCCAGTTGTGCTAATTGTGGAATTGTTGCTTGGGTAGTAGGATACAATGATGGCATGGATGGGGGGTATTGCGAGTAGTTAGGATAAGGCATTGGGAATTATTGTTGAGGCATAATATCGTGAGGGTTACCTCTCCAATTCTGTTGCCAAGGATGAGTTTGAGTTTGTTGTTGTGGCCAAGTGGGTTTCCATGGCATTTGAGTGTTCCACTATTGTTGATAAGAATTATAAGGTGCAAAACATGATGAAAAAAGATCTCGGGACATACCTTGGGCTCTTGGATGCCATGGTTTCTTTAGTGTAGCTTGAAAATAAGGTTTTGCAACCTCCTTATTTTATTTATATATGGATTTAAGTCTATGCAGTGTGGGGTAATTCTTTGTCTCATGATCCTCTGCACATATTGCACAAACATGTGCATTATCCAATGGGCATTCTTGAAATGGATGCTTCTTTCGACAGCGAGGAAAAAAACATACACATCAACTTTCTCTTCTTCCTGATTTTTCTTAACTTGAAACATATCTAGCTGAGAACTAAGAGTACCAAGAATTTATGTTTTAAAATTTTCCAATAAATTTCCTAATTCTATCCTTGATACTCCACCTCCTGCAACATATTTTGTTACTTTTGGAAAAACATCTCTTATTCCCTTACCATATTTTTCTCGACTCCCAGAAATATCTACTGCACAAATCACAAATGTCAGCAATGGCAATTGAGAGATATCGCCTGCACCCATCATATTTAACACATCAATGTATTCTTCTTGTATCCCTTTTAGAAAGATAGTCTTGATGGTATCATTATTTAAAGTACTCTGCTTGGTTTTCTGGAGGTTGTAAATAAACCTTTCCACATAGTCTTCAAGACTCTCTTCCTTTGATTGTTGCATCTTAAAGATGTCATTGCGGGAGTCTCTAGTCCTACAGTAGTCTTGATATTTTTTTAAGAAAGTACTTTTCATATCTTCCCAAGATCGGATAGAGTAATCTTCAAGTCCCATGAACCATCTTAGAGCGGAGTAATTTAAGGTTGTTGGAAACAATTTTAATTTTTGTGCATCATCAACATAATTACATATTCTATAGAGAATATCAAACTCAAAGAGAAAATCATCTAGATCCTCTATAACCATACCTATAAAATTTGGAAGGACCGAAGGGGGAATATTTTTCATGTTCACATTCGACATTAAGTCAAGTATGGGAAATATGAAGGTGGTCTCTCCTTTTGGTTCCCTATTCCTTTCTTCTTCGTCTGCCATGTGGAAAAATATACTAAGTTCCTTCGGACTTGGTGAGAATGGTGGCTCAGCTACTGGATTTTGATGAATGGTGAAGTTGTCTCCCACTTGCAATTCTGGATTTCCTCCCACCACAGAAGTTTCTACTTGTGAAATGATCACGTTGTGGGGGGCCCTAAGTAGTTGGTATATAATCTCTTAATTGACAGTCTGTTCTAGTACTAGATCAATGTTTGAAACTGGCCCATCAACTTGTGGCTCTTCAACTGGTTGGTCCTAGCATTCTCCCTCTTTTCCCTGGAACTTTCCCACTGTTTGTTCATATTGTGGGGTGTCCAACCTTGATGTAGAACCCTCTCTCTATGTGCTTCATGCGTATCTTTCAGTGGGGTTAGTAGCAGGGGTTTTATTGCTACCAAATAAATTTTCTAGAATATAAGTTTTTAAAAATATACCCTTGTTATCCCTAGGCCTAACCATGAGTTAAACATATGCCATATAGGGTTTGTAAGGACTCACAATAGTGTCAACGTAGGTTCTTACCTTCCATATTACTTTCTCTCTGCCACCAATCTAGAAAAATAAAAGAATGCTCAAATAAAACAATCGAAAATTAAAACAAAGACTAGCTTCTTACCGTTTACCTTTTAGCTGTTCCCTAGAAACGACGCCAAAATGTTGGGCCAATTAATTGTTGTAATAAAGTCCCACATAAATGTCAACAAGGTTTGTAAACCAATGAATTGTAGGCACAGTATGTGCAGGCAAATGACAAAAGTGTGTCTTAATTTGTCTTTCAAGGAGCAAGAGAGCTAGGTGACCTACCAATCATGCATGAACATAAATAAAGCAACCACTACTCCACACTGCTAATCAATAACCAAACCAAGGAATCAACTATTTAAATCCTATTCTATGTACGAAAAGCAATCAACCTTTTATCAGTGCAATAAATAAACAAGAAACTAATAAAAACATAATAGCAATTACCCAGGAAAATGTCTATATCAATCAACAGTATGAATCCACTCAGGTCTTCATATAATCGTGTTACTGACCTAGAATAATACTCACTAGCTTGAGAGTAATTCCTAGTGACTAACCTACCATTAACCTAAAATGTTTACTTCACTACAAGCAGGACAAACTCCATGGTGTTATTGCATTCTTACCCACAGAAAGCAAATCAAAGTGTAGGGGAATGACTCTAAACGAGCCTTGCCACAAATCTTGACACTTCAATTGGTGGGTGAAGCAAGGATATAACAATACTTTATAAAGAAAACTTGCAGCTACCAGTAAGGAAGGTAAACACGCAATTTGCACTCGATTGAAACTAAACTCTTGTCCCTTGAAATATCATCTCACTTTCGCTAAAACACCTCTAGAGGTCACACCACACTCACCAAGAAGTCAACTCAAATATCAAAGATAGACTCCTATTAATAACTTGAAGACCAATGCCCTTAATACCACAGAGTCATAGTATGAAGGTATCAACTAAATCCTTTATGAATACAATCCATTCTCCCAATAGTCAAAGAGTATTTAAAGTTTCCTGATATGTAACTAGGTCATCACAAAACTTCTATCAATGCTTGATATTAATCCTTATTATCTAAGATAAGAAAATGAGGTAGCTCCTTAAGCAGATAGAATTTACAATATGATCATGCCTTACATTCCAGATCTTAGATTTGCTCATAAATCAGTCTTCATTAACCAGAGTCAACACTTTACTTATTTTATTACAACTCCAAGTTATCACACACACACAGTGGGTAATTTCAGTATCTTAGTTTAGTTTAATCATTGGATCATATGAGCTCTTATATTTATTAACAAGTGTGTGAATTATTTAGATCAGACATTCATGGTTATATAAGTTGCCAATGAATCCTGGAACATGTTTAGCTTTCAATATTGTACATGAAGGAGATAAACTTTGGTAAGATGCAAATATTAAGCATTCATTCACAACTCTATCTATCTGTATGAAAGCCTTCCATTGTACTAAGGGAAGTTCGGTTTACAACACATGAAAATCCCCGGTGGGTAAAGAGCACATAGAACTCAAATAAAACCTATAGTTTAGAGATCACTCCACACAAATTCATTCATAAACACAACTACAACAAATAGAGAACAAATAATATACAAATAACTCAACTTACCAGGGGAGGTGGGCCCACGCCTTCCTAAGTAGTGAGTGGAAACGATTTAGTAACTCACAAAGGTACAAACAAAATAAAGAAATCTTGATTAATATCAAATGAAAATATTTAACCGGCTCACGGCATATCCATCACAGTATGGAGAACAAGAAATAAGTAACACGTCCTTTTTATTATATCTAGAAAAGAGTATATACATATCATTTTGTACACAGAGTGAATCCCCCTATATATCAAGTTCTGAGCATATATTAGATTACATCATCTTCCCCTGTTCCCATGGAATAAGGGGTAAAAATGACTATCAAAATTGAATGATCTTACTGACCACAATTTCCTTTATCCCAAGTTACAATCTTAGGAAATCGTTCTAACAAACTTAGATATTGTTTATGCTCTAAGTTTTGACCCCGATCTGGTGTTGCATTGGAAGACATGCTTATGGGTTTTCTTGAGGTTTCGTGTAATACAGAGGAACTTTGGGTGCAAATGAAACATTCAACACCCATCTCGTTGGTCACACAAACAATACCTACATCTCCAAATCCATTTTGGGCGTGCACAACTAGGAGAAGCCAAAACCTCGGGTACCAGAATGTCTATGTTGGTATTGAAAAAACAGGAATAGTGCGAGAATAGTTGTTACAGTGAAAAGGTGAGTGTACTTTTATCATTGGTAAAATATAGCCAAAAGATCCTAATTAATTTATTAAGAACTCAGAAAATATCAAAATCAACAACTTTTACCTCATGCTAAAATCAAGATCTTAGGAAGGCAAAAAGGGTAAAAGTAGGAGACAATGAGTTGGATTTCAATGCCTAGGTGGGGAATAAATGGCCAAAAGAGGTGTATGGTGAGTGACAAAATGGGAGCTCAACAAGGCTTGCACAACATTAACTTATCTTGAAGCAAATTATGATTGAAATCACATCCTACAACCATCTCATGTTCATGATTTAGATTAACTACTTTACTTGGCACAATTATAAGTATGTTTCTTGCATATGCTACCTTTCTTAATTGTTCCATCCTTAGTAGAGTTTGATTTTCTTTAATATGATGAGCATGTACAACATATTCAGTTCCCGTATTAAACAAGTGATATTGATTATGTTCCTTGAAGAAGAATGTTTTGCAATCATATAAATAAGGGCTTCCTAAGACCATTCCACATTCATTTAGTGGCACCACATCACATGTTACCTCATCCACAAACTTTGATGAAATTGCAAACCTTAAAGTGCATTGCTTTGTTATGGGAAATTTATGATTGTCGCGTATCCATTTAAGTGAGTAAGGTTTATGATGTAACTTAGTTCTCAATCCCAATTGTTTAACCACTTCCTTTGAAATTAAGTTAGATTGAGATCCACTATCTAACAATATATCGATCTTAGTATGTTTCATTATGACCCTTATATGAAACAATTTGCATCTATCTTCATAATCATCACTTCACAAACCAATTGTTGTAATTTTAGACTCATCACCTGAATCTGATCCCAAGTCTATTGGATGTGTTGTTGCTGCAACTTTTTGCCTCCCTTTCCTCTCTTTGAACCATTTTGTTCTCTTCTCTGGGTGCAATTTCCAGCAATGTTCATCATCGTGTCTTGCTTTCTTGCAATTCTTGCAAGAGAGCTTCTCTTCCTTCATTGTCATTGAGTTTGTTTTCTTCCCATTCCCTTTTCCTTTGCCTTCTTTCTTTGAAGATGATTCCCCTGATACACCAACTCCAATTTTTCTTGCTTCAATATACGTTGCTTGAACATAAACCTCATCAAGATTAGTAGGTCCAAACATAAACATTGTATTACGAATATGTGCAGGTCCAAACATAAGCATCAAAGCCATCTTACGAAATTCCTCTGTGTATTCTTGTACCGATTGTTCTTTTCTTAATTTAAGACTTTGTCATTCAATTAAAGCCTTCTCCTTATACCCCAAAGGATAGAACTGTTTTTTAAGTGCAAAAATAAAATCTTTCCATGATGAAAATACATTACCAATTTGTTGAGTACCAGTGCAACTTACTCTGCAAACTTAAATATTTTTTTTTGATATTTCATATTTTTTAATAAATTATTGAATAAAAAAATAGTTTTATCTTAAATATAAATGTAAGGATTTATTCATAGCCAATAACATAATTATAGATTAAAGTGATATCTCTTTTCCCAAATACATAAAAAGTTTCTCCTGGTATCTTCTCAAAAAAAAAATGCTTCTCTTTATGGATCGATGCCATAATTTATTAACATATCCAAAAAGAAATATGCTTTTCTTTATGGATGGATGCCATAATTTATTAACTTATGTTAATATGATTACATGTGTTTATGCCATTAAATTAAAATTTTTATAAATTAATTAATTTAATTTGAATTAAAAATAAAATAATTTAATTAGATGTATAATTAGTTAAGAATGAATTTGATTTTTAATTAATTTAATTTTAATTTTATAGATTAATTAAAATAAATATATTTTATTTTAGTTACATTTTTTATCTATATTTTGGTCCATTAATAAATTTAAAATTGTTTTAATATTATTAAATGAGAAGCCCAATTTAACCAATTAATTGAAAAAACATACTTGTATTTTTTTTTATTAAGGGCTCTCTTGTAAGTAAGATGCACTTACAACCAAATCAGTGAGGCAACTTCCATGTACCTCAATTTAGCAAAAAAAAATAAGTATTAATTTTAAAGCCTTGTTTTGAGTAATTTGAAAGAAGCTAGTAATATAATGTTTTTATGCCAAGCTTTGTTTCAAAATTGTTGATTTAAGTTTGATTTGTGTGTTAAATAATTAAAGGCAAACTGAGATTTAACAAAACCTATTGATATGGATTGATGATTTATTATGATATTGATTGATATTTGATTAATTGAATATGGATATTGATAATGATATTGATTTCTTCTTTGTGTGACTAATGGAGTTCCTTAGGTATTAATAAACAAACCAAGAGGGTTAAGAGGATAGGGGAATAGAGATCATAACAAAATTCACGAACAAAACAATAATATATTACTCATTATTTTAGATCATGTTTTAATTTGTTTTCTGTTTCAAAAAATATAATTATATATTTATTTTTAGTCAAAAAAATTCTATAACCCGAAGAGATGTTCATGTAGCATAATACATTAAAATAATAATAAAACATTAAAATATTAAAAATATTTTTTTTATAAAATATAAAATAATTATGTGAGTTGTAGTATATATATATATATAGCAACGGCCTAGATCTATTTAGCTCTAAATCTATCAAGTGTCAAAAATATTTCAAGGTGCAAACTTTTTTTTAGAGTGCAAAAAGGTTAAAAGTTTGCACTTTAAAATATTTGATCCATCTCTTAATAAATTTGGAGTTAAATAAATCTAGGCTATTATTAATTTTATTAATTTAGTGTTTAGTTAAACTCAATTTTAAAAATTAAATTACTGTTTATTATAAATTTATAAATATTAAATATATGTTTTTGAAAAAAAAATTCCTAAAATAAAAGAATCAACCTTTTCTTTGAGGGATGAGGGTGGTTTTTTTATATGAAAAGCATGAATTCCAATTTCACATTATTGCATTAAATTAATAAAATATTTTTAACTCATTAATATAATAATATTATATCCATTATTAAACTAGTCATTATTGAACAAAATTAAATTAATGTATTATTAATTTTTTTATCATTAAATCAACCATTATTGAATTAAATTAAATTATTAATTTGTTAATATTTTTAAATAAATCCCTTGTGTTAGCACGATGGAGTCAAAATTCCTCAAAACTTGTGTTTAATTGTGGTAATCTCTAACATCCAATGCCACTGCTTAGACTAAACACCAACCACGTCTCCTTCTTACCAGAAATATGAGTGATGGTGCAGATAGCGACCACCTTAGTTTTGAAGTAAGAGATATTTGATTTTAAATTTGGATTTTAAATATTAGTCGTCCTCTTTGCACTCTTCTCGGTTTTGGCCAAGTTATTGCAGATTAATGATTTTGGGGCCACTTGAAGGAGCTTGAAAGAATTTTTTTTCTAAAACTATCAGAGTTACATTGTTTTTCTAAAACTATCATAGTTTGATTTTTAAGATATTGAAGAATGCTAGAAAGTGACCACACTTGTGATTCTAGTTTAGATATACTAGCTTCAACACAACAACACGGGCATCGGATATATCGCTCACCAAGGTTTTTCAACCAACACAAACAGGGTCTTCCAACCGAGAGATTAGGAGTTGGAACAGGAGTTGAAGGAGTTGAAGGATTAGTCCTCAACCAACCCATGATCAATTGGGAGTTTGAGGAGCTGAATTAGTCAATATACCAGCCAGAGCCAATCTTCAAGGAGGGGATAGAGACATTCGAGTAGGGGCTTGAGAGAGCCTTTCACCATTAACTGGAATCCTTTCATTCACCTTTCAATAGAAGAATTTCACCTTTAGACTTTAAACATAATCCATTCTCCTTTAGCCTTTATCCCCTCACCTCTCACGAAACAACATCTCACCTCACCTAAGAACTGGAAATTGGAACCACCGGACTTACCCTCATAAGCACATAATCACTCACCCCATGAAAACAAGTTGGTCAATTTCTAACGAGGTGCGGAGTGATGGTAGTTTTCAATTGACAGATGTGAAAGATTATCTTGATTTACAAAACTAGGAAAAAATTGCCATTTAAATTATGTCAACGATATTTGCTCTATGAGGTTCCTTAAAAAGCTTATTGAAATGAATTTTTTTGACCTCAACCATCTTAGAAAACCTATGATATTACCTCCCACCTCATTCTTAACACTCCAAATGGTATTTGATATTTTCATCATCTTTGCATAGTTGTGAAAAAATCAGGTGTTTCATCTCCCCGTGCTACCCAAGCAGCTCTAGTTTTTTGCCTCCAATTTGATCCTTCCTAGTCAAGAAACTCTTTTTTCATGGCTCAAAAGAATTAAGTTACTTATCTCTTCTTCATTGAAAATTCCATTCATGTTAGGTTTTAAAATGTTAGAAATTTCTTCTTACAATATCCATCTCTTCTTTTATGGATCCTTGAGTTTGGATTTGGCCTACTCAACAAATTTTATTTTTACAATTTTAAAATTGTCACTAAATTAAAATGTAATAGATTCCTCCAACCAATTGTCCATATGTTTCCATTCAATATCACATAAATCCCTAAATTCAATATCCTTAGACCAATGCGAGTTGAATTTAGAAGGGCTTGGGGGATTTTCATTCTGCCTCCCCCACTAGGAGAAATATGGGAACATGAACATAAATATGCAACAATCCCCTTCGAACTAATCTTCATCAAAATAAAACACTACAGTGTGAATTGTTTAAAATGTATATCAACTTAGTAAACCAAATGATTTTTTTACCATCCTTGCATGCACAAAAGGGTTGTTGTGATATCCATGCATGTTTTAAATTTTTTCATTCATAAGACTTTTGGGTAGCTATGGAATCTATGTACTGCAAGTTAGCTTAATCATTAAGCTATATTAGTACTTAATATTAACTTATAAATTCATCTTAGGATAAATTATATTTAGAAATCAATTATAAACTAAACCTCGTCATTGAATTGGGATTGTCAACTATTTTATGTAGAATAGGAAATATTTGTTGTATGTGGCATGAAATATTGGAATTGGAAACCATATTATATGTCATGTCGATCAAAATGGGAACAATAATATGCAACAAGAAATTGTTGAGGCCATAAATTCAAGGTTCACTATAGAGGCAAAAATATCAAGCAATTTGGACTTATTAAACTGCTTAGAAGAACTTGATTTAGTATTGGGATCCTTATGTGGAACACTTTTTTAATGAGAATTAAGACCTAAGTGCATATTTTATCCTTTCATGTAAAATTTTGGTCTTGTGTAATTATAAAGTTTTTGAAATGTTAGTGCATACCCATTAAGGCCTTTATTTCATTGCTCTTGAGGGTTACAACTATTTGCATATTTCCAGTGATGCATTGCAAACCTATTTGTGTGTGTGTCTCATATTCATAAATATTCAAGGAAAGGAAGATGGGGACACAATTTTTGAGAATCACTGGAGTGATTCATCAAATTTCAAAGTACATTAGGGTAGCGAACATAGGGAATTTATTTTTATCTCCCGTATAAATAACATATATAGAAAACATTAAAAAATGTAATTTTATTAATAATTAATTATGACTAATAACAAATGAAGACACAATGCATCATCCAATCATACAATTTGAAATTTAAATAGGTCAATCCACACATCATATAATGATACATTCATACAATACCATCTAAAAATAGCTTGTGACATGTCTTCTCCTTACAAGTGTTGCAATAGTCATTTACAAACATTAAGCTCAAATGTGTTGCATTAGTTATTTGGAATCATTGATGTCAATTTGAGTCTTTATAAGATACAATAAGGTAATATAATTTTAGTAATGTCCAGTGAATGACCATAAAAGTAGGTCAATGAGACTAAAACAATACATTCAATGTAGGCACGAAAAGTGGTAGTGCAAAAGCAACTCCCCAATCGATATTAAAAGAAGAGAGAGAGAGAGAACTAAGTGTCTAATATAAAAAAATTCAATGTTTAGCTAAGAGAAGATATAAATAATGTGCAAGTATAAGAAACATGATATAAATTTAAGAGTCTCAACATTGAACAAAAGAGAGGATGTCAAAGATTTCTAGTGCTCATGTTGGCTACTAAGGGTGAGGCCTTCAAAGGCATACATAATCCTATGGAAGACATGGAATGGAATGATCGTCCCTCCCTCAAATATTAACTTATTATTTACTCTCCATATAAAAATACATGCAATGTAGGCACAAAAAGTGGGAGTGAAAAAGAAATAACCCAATCAATATTGAAAGAAGAGAGAGAGAGAACTAAGTGTCTACCAAAAAATTGAATGTTTAACTAAGAGAAGATATAAATAAGGTGCAAGTACAAGAAATATGATAGAAATTTAAGAGTCTCAACATTGAACAAAAGATAGGATGTCAAGGCTTTCCAGTGCTCACATTGGCTACTAAGGGTGAGGCATTCAAAGGAATACATAATGGTGAAAGGATCTCTCAAGGGTAGGGGCTTGAGAGAGCCTTTCACCATTAACCAGAAGCCTTCCATTCACCTTTCAACAGAATCATTTCACCTTTAGAATTTCAAATTAATCCATTCGCCTTTAGACTTTATCCCCTCACCTCTCACAAAACAACACCTCACCTCACCTAAGAACTGGAAATCAAAACCACCGTAATTACACTCACAAGCACTGAATCACCCACCCCACGAAAATAAGATGGTCAATTTCTAACGAGGTGCAGAGTGATGGTAGTTTTCAATTGACATATGTGGAAGATATAGTAACATCGGATGTGTCAAAGAAAATTCATCATCCACATAAATATCTAAGGTTTGCAAATGTAAATATCCAGAAAGGAATAGATCCCAATAAAAAATAAAAAATACAAACAGACAGCTAGGGTTTGCAAACAGAAATATATTTACCTGTGACTTCGTTGCAGAAGGCCCCTGCAAATTTGAATTCTTACTTTACCTTTTGAGAAGTCTCCACGTCCTCTCTACAACATTTTTATCCGCCACGGTAGTTTCTTATATGCTTATACAACCTCCAATTCTCGAATTAACTAAAACCCCTCTCCTCTGGTCGGCTCCAAGATCCAATGGTCAAATTAACTAAAACCACTCTCCTCCCATCGGCTATAGCTCCAATTCATATCTCACGAGCTCCAATATTGGTCAGGTCAGAAACCCCAATTACATCTCCCTTTGCCCTGTCGAATATTTAACATTGCACCCACTCCCTTTGTGTAATATTGGTCAGGACAACAGCCCCAAATACACCTCTCTCTACCTCATCGAATACTTACCACTACACTCACTCCCTCTATGCCCATGGACTAGTTTTATATTACCTAAAACTCCAAACACACCTCCCTCTGCCCTGTCGAATATTTACCATTGCACCCATGCCCTCTGCGCCCATGGACTAGTTGTATAATTACATGAAGTGCATCGCATTCTCCCACCTTCTATGTGCCCTTGTCAAATTATGAAGAGAATTGTATTCTCCCACTTTATGCGCCCTCGTCAATTCTTTGTGCCCTCATCAAATTATGACTGCGATCAGTATAACCCTATTTTCCCGTCGCTTCAAAGAGTGGTCTAAATACATTAATTGTCAACATTTGTCATATATGTCATGAAATGAGTGAAATGATAACAGGAATTATTATAAAAACAACATTATAATATAATAATATTATATTATTACGAAATATGATATATTTTTCATAACCATTGATAATTAATATATTTTAAATCATTCACATAGCTATAGTGTATATAAAGTTTGCAAATTATATTGTGTGACTATTAATGTTTATTTAGTTGTGTTTACCTGACAATCAATTAGTCGTTTATTTAGTCATTGTTATTTGTGTGACTAATTATTTAGATGTGTTTTTTCCCAACAATCAAATTAGTCATCTATTTAGTCATTTGTAACTGTGTTGCAAAAAAATAGTAGAATTTAGTCATTTTTTCATGTCGTGACTAAAAATTTTAGTCACGTAGTCATTTATTTACCAAAATCTACTAGTGGCTGCAACTCTGAAACTTTTTCCTTCAACCTCCCTTTTTCTACCTCAGAAAATGACACTACAATATTAGCAAAAAGATCACTAGATCACAATAAAGATAAGTAATGACTAAGTGTGTGAGTGTACTTTTGAATGACTCCTTGAGGTGTATTTATACTTGTGCTAGGTAACTCCTCTCTTTAATTTAGGGCTTCTAGGGTTTTCTTGTTACAACAACTTTACCCTTTCATTAAGGACTTGTAACCAACTAGGGGCTTCTTGACCACTTATTCGAGGATTACAACTTCACAAAGTCATATCTCCCTAACCGTGAGGAACTACGAGGCATTCCACATATCATCGGAAATGGCATGAAAAGTATTATCCATCTATGAGTGTCTTTCATACATTTACTCTATTAGTAATGTATGTATTCCTCATTCAAATTCAAGTACAAAAACACATCATCGGGGCGTATTCAAGGGTTGACATCAATGACAACCAAATTATCAACATGTGAAACTATCTCTATAATACCATATATAAGGTGTTTCCAGTGAGACTTAAACCATTGCTCTACAATTTCATTTTAGAAAAAAAAATTGGGTTCACGGAGCATAAGTATATTCATGAATCCATTGGTATAGCACAATAAGGACATATTATATCAATCTTTCAAATGATCCAGTTTTTATTGTCAAACTTGATTTATCTAAGGCATATGATGAGGTTTATTGGCTCTATCTGAGACAATTGTTAATTCATGTTGGTTTTTCTCTCTCTATAGTAAAGTGGATTGTGGCATGTGTAACCTTTTTCTTCTTTGAAATTTTAATTAATGGTGCTACCTCTAGTTTTTGTAGGCCCTATAGGGAGTTGATACAAGGTTGTCATCTATCCCCCTACCCTTTTCTTATTGTAGAAAAAGGTCTTAACCGAGATTTTGTTTATCCTAAAAGGAGGATAATTATGCAAGGTATAAGGGTTGGAACATAGGAAATACTCACCCATCTTTTGTTTGTAAATGATGTTTTTTTCTTTTTTGTTTTGGTTCAAATCGAGAGCTCGGTTCCTATTGTGATATTCTCCTCCTTTATAAAAAAATATCCATGGGAATGGAATTCAATGAGACTAAATCTTCCCTTTATCCATATAAGCTCAATTATGTACTTGGAGCAATTGTTTCTACATTTCTTCCCTTCCAAACTTTAAAAATCAATGGAGAGGTAAAGTATCTAGGTTTCTATCTGAAACCAAACAATTATGTGAAGAATGATTGGTATTGGATGACTGAGAAGGTGGAAAAATAAATTTCACAATGGTGCAATAGATGTATGTCAAGAGGAGGTCATTTAGTTATGGTAAAGTTTGTGTTGGAGGTTATTCTTGTATACCGGTACACTCTATCCCATATCCCAAAAGGAATCTTAGAAAATATTAGGAAGTATTTTTTCGACTTGTTGTAACATGGTAGTAGTGAATATAATGGTACCCACTAGGTAAATTGGAGGAAGGTTGTAGTTGCAAAGGCATTAGGAGGGTGGGGTGTAAAGGATATACATCTGTTTGGATAGTCCCTTACTACAAAATCATTGTGGAATATGATCACTAAAGAGAGTCTATGGAGAAGGATTTTAATCCAAAAGTACATCAGTCATTATACAGTGATGGATTGGATTATAAGGGAGAGGAAAAGCATCGAGAACCAATGGAAAGCTCTGACTTTGGATTTTCCTATGATTGGCTCCTTCCTAGCCTGGAAAGTTGACAATGGGTCATAATTCAGATTGGGTTTTGATGCTATAATGGGTTGTGATAGAAATATCTTTCTTTCTAAAGAGTTGATTTAACATTTTCAAATGATTGGGAAATTTTCATTAAATTCAATGTCAAATCCAACAATCTCCACCATCTGGTCACAAGGTTGGTTGAGTGTTGTTGATATAAATTTGGTAGGTGAGTGATCTAGTGATTGGAATAACTACATATCCACTCTTAATAGGGCACATATTAGACTTGGTCCACTTGAGGATGAACTTATTTGGGGGAGAAATATGGCAGGAGGCAGTTATTCAGCTAAACTGGGTTATGAGGCCCTATTTAGTGCAAGGATAAATGATAAAGATTGGTGGTGGAAGAAACTTTGGAAAGTCAAATATCACCCAAAAACAATTTTATTTATGTGGCTTTCTCTTAATAATAAGGTATTTACCTGGGAGAGTTTAAGGAAAATAAATAAGGAGGGGCCTGGTATTTGTCTTCTTTGTAGGAGCAGTGAGGAAATGACTATGCATCTCTTTCTATCTTGTACTTATTCTCAATAGATTTGGAGGAACCTTGAAGGTCACTTGGGCCTCACAAATTTATGGAACATGGATACTATATAAGTTTGTTTCTCTTAATGGATCTCCAACACAAATTTGAATCCTTTTTGGGCACTTCCTTTCTTGGTCCTTTGAAGAATCTGGATGGCACGTAACTTAGCTTTATTTAAGGAAAGTTTTGTTCAATATTTTAAAACCTTTACTCAGGTCCTAGGTTTAATCTCATATTATAAGAATGATGTCATTCAAAATCCACCAAGGCTTGTGGGCGAGCTCAAGGTGGACAAATCCAGGCAATGGTGCTTTTTCGATGGTGCATGCCAGGATACTATATGTGGAAGTGGTTTTGTTCTACATTTTCTTTATCACCATTTATTTCATCTCAAAGAAAATGTAGGGAGGGGTACTAATAATTTCAGTGAGTTTATGACTCTCTTCCTACCTTTAAAGTTCTCAATGCATCAGGAAAATGATAGTCTTCAAGTATAAGGAGATTTTGGACTGGTCATCAACCATGTATTTGGCATTGTCCAACTACATAATATCAACTTAAGGCCATCGAAAAACCATATTCGTGAGATCACTGGCTTATTTGTTTAGATTGAATTTTCCCATATCTTCAGGGAATTGAACCAAACAGTGGACAAACTCTCTAAGGAAGGCACTCTATTACCTAAAAATCAAATCATACTACTAGAATTCGATGAGGAAGGAGCATTGATTTGCATTCAATTCATGCTTTAAAACTTTTAAGAATTTTATTACTCTATAATATGTCACTTTTAATTGCTAAGTCTTTGTGTTTGTAACTTTTGGTATGGACCATTTTGGACTTTACTATACAGGGAGTACCCATAGTGAAGAAATGGTTAGAAGGATTGATAGGTCTAGTTGAATATATTACTCTAAGTTCATCTACTTGGAGGATCAGTTTTGATTGTGTTGATGCACCTCATGAATGTATTTACTTTCACCTTGAATATAAATATGGTTGGGCGGTTGGGAGGAATGATTGTTATCCTCCCCACCCAGGTTCAATTCATGTAAGTGACATGTTGAACTCTTAAGGATGGAGTCTTTTACCAGTGAATTTTCCATTTTCAGTGTTGCATATCCCATGCCATTTTCACGTGTCGTTGTTATTTGAGTTGCTATTTTCTAAAGTACGACAATTTGGGAGCTCAAAATATGTTTTTTCTTGGAATTGTCGGCAACTAGTGTCAATCTCAAGGTGATGTCGCCATTGTTGTCCCTTAATGACCCACAATGTAAGCATTTGATCAGGATAGAATTAATAACCAAATGCGGCACATGCTTGTGTCATATTATGTTGGGAGATGCTATAGTGAAGGATAACCAATTTTGAATAAATTGTTGGTATGCCTTCTGCACAGTGCAAATTACATTGCTAGAGGAAAATACAATTTTCAAATAAATTGTTATGCTCCTGAGTACAGAGTATATAGCCTGAAATTTTCACGAAAGATCTTTTGTAAGTTTTCCTGTGTGGGAAAAGCAATTCTAGAAGAAAGTATGATTTGTATCCACTGAAATAACATAAAAAGTTTAGAAAGCTTCTTAAATGACAGACTCCATCCTTGACAATCTTAAACCAATAATAAATTAGAATTCCTTTCAACTGGTACTCAAACACTTGTTATAATCAGCGTAAACTACTTGAGTTCGGCATTATTGTTTTACTTGAAAAATATGAAAACAAAAGATATTAAGAGCTAAGTCTCAATGAAAATGTTGAGGATCTAATGTTTCATCCATTGGCTTAATATCTACCCTTTTTTTCTTTATTTATTGGTAATTTAAAAAAAGTCTACTAATTAATTTTTAAAACAATTTAATTGATAGGTGAGTTGAAAATGTACTCATACCCATATATATAAATATTGTTCTCTTGAAGACCTATGAAACCCTAGTTCTTCGGCTCTGAGAGAAATATGGATGGAGGAAAAGGGGCGTGTGTGGAATCCATTTCTGGATCATGATGCAGTGGCCTTTCAGGCCATGGTCCTTACATTTGTCAAGGACTTCAAGTCTCAACAATCCACATTTGTGAAAAAAAATGGAGGAAATTTGATAAGTTACGCTACCTACCACTTCCAAAAAGCTTAAAGTGTTGGCTCTAGCAAATTGACACCTAGTTGGCTATTTTATGAGGAGATGACCCTCCCTAAAAACGGTGGCCATATGGATTTAGAAGACTTGGAAAACTCACATCAAGGGTTATTTGAACCATTTTTTATGTGGAAGAGGATTTTGTGTTTTTCTTTTTGAACGCAAGGAAGATAGGGATCTAATATTCCATATAAAACCATACTTTTTGTGAGTAAGAAGAATGTATTTGAACAAATGGACACCCAATTTCAACCTAGAAAATGATGTGCCATCAACAGTTCTTGTTTGGGTGCACCTCCCACACCTTCCCCTTCATTGCTAGAGCAATGATGCTCTTCATATTATTGGAAACACTCTAGGCCATTACATTGACAGGTTTGAGATGAAGGAGAATATGTTTACTTGTGCTCGAAACTGCATTGAGGTAGATCTAGAGAAAGCATTCTAGAAGCAATATTAATCTCACTAGATAACTCGTAGCATCTCCAATAGCTTGATTACAAGAAATTTCCATTCAAGTGTAAAATTTGTCACAAGTATGGGAACTTCACAAAAAAATAAAAGAAACTAGAAAGCCAACAATAATCAACATCTAGGAAAGAAGAGCAATGGAAATCCATCTCTAGGAAATTGGGCTCTGGGTTTAACTTGGGAGCTAGAGCTTAGGCTTTGTCTAGATCTGGATCTAGGTCGTCATCCTCAGGAAACAATATTGGGGACTCCTCCTTCGTTCTGAGATATGCATCTACCCCAATTGGTGTTCATGCAAGAAAATTGTTTATTGTGCTTAAAAATAAGAGCTTTAAATAAAAATATGCACGAGGTTGAGGAAGTAGTAATTTATGGGGAGCTCACTTTAGTCCAATCCCTTGAAATTCCTTCAGTAGAGCATGTTGAGGACAAGTCATCGGCGACCCTAGGTGATTGGGGGGGATAGACTAGAAGAAGTCCCTAAATGAAGGGAATAAGATACATTTGATGTGGGCCTAGAAGAAGTAGAAAATGTCAAGGATGCATGGGAAGCCTTCCCAAAAGTGAAAACAAAGTAAACAAAGACATGAGTTTCATCAAAGGATGATAGGGCTTCAGCAGAAAATTTTCCATGATGGTCAGGAATAAAGGTAGCATGTATAGTGAGAGAGGAGAAAGAGAACAAAGAGATCATGTTGGGATCCCATCAAACAATCATGAAAATGATGGGAGGCCCCAAACCACCGAAGGCATCAGGAAGTAATGTGTCAATTAAGGGTGGTTTCTCCAAAACCCTGAGCAAACAATGATTTTAGTCTCCTGGAATTGCAAGGGTTTAGGCAGCGACCCAAAAGTTGCAACTAACAAAGACCTTATTAAATATGAAAAACCATCAATAATCCTAATCCACAAGACTAAAATAAATGTTGGGGAATTATTCAAAATTGGAAAACAACTCTAGAGACAAAGAGAACGAATAGAAAAAGATTCAAGAGGGGCTTCAAGGGGTTTGTGCACTATCTAAAATGATAAGGAGGTAAGCCTAGGCTTCTCTTTACAAATACAAAACTAGATTTTAACTAAATTCAAATTATTACAAAATGATAAAAGGGTAGTTGTAAGTAATGTTTATATGACATAAGCTACATGGATAAATACTTGTGTCGGGATCTCTCTTAAATCTCAAAAATTAAAAATTATCCTCATATTGTATCATTGTTGGGGATTTTAATTCCATTCTCAATAGCTTGGAGAAAAGGGGAGGAAGTTTGAGCAGAGATCCCTTCCAAGAAAAATTGGAAGAATTGTTAGAAGATTGTGATCTTCTGAATATCAAATCCATTAAAGAGAAGTTTAATTGGACCAACAAAAGAATGGGTTTGGGTCATAAAGTAGATCATTTGGATCACTTATTGGTTCACAACAACCTTCTTTTGCAAAACCAAATTCTCAATTCCAAGATCCTCCCAGCCATAACCTTTATCATAAACCTATATCGATTCATCTTCAATATATTATTGACTATAGTCCACTGCCTTTTAGATTCGATCCTCTTTGGATCAACTCTCAATATGTGGTAGACAGAGTTAGGGAGCATGGGGCACATGGATACCTAGAACTTTTGTCTTCGTTTGGGAGAAAAAACTTAATATGGTGAAAATATCCTTAAAATATTGGGCCAAACACTCCTTCATGTCACCAACAATGGAAAAAGAGAAAATATGGTCCAAATTAGAAGAGATGCAAATCAGAATGGAAAGGGATGAAATTACCATGCAAACCCAACAAGAAGAAATTGCTTTGCAAAATTAGTTTCATAAAGCTTTGAGGCAAGACGAACATCACTCACACCTTCATACCTTAAATCTCAGAGTTTTTAACTTAAGGTGGGAGACAGTAACACCAAATTTTTCCACATGTAAGAAAAATCTTGAATGTCCATGAATAATATGAAAGAAATGGTTTGGAATATGGCTCCAAAGTTTCCAACTTTGAGGCCATCAAGAAGGCAATCAGATGGCACTTTGTTTCCCTTTACACATAGCAAATCAAAGTCGAAACTGTGAACATTGATCATATGTTAGAGTATATTCCCAACTAATTCTTGATGAATACAATTTGGAGTTGAGTCGACCCATCATGGAAGCATAAATCCAATCAACAATATGGTTTTTAGAACCTGATAAAGACCTAGGGCCCAACGGATTCTTTGTATCCTTTTATAGACATTTATGGGACCTTATTAAGTTTGAATTAAAAAAAATGTTGCATTGTGCCCATAGATATGTTAAATTAGGTGGGAACATGAATTCATACTTTTTGGCTTTAATACCCAAAGAAGCAGATCCTTCATCCTTCACAAAATTCAATCCTATCTCACTTTGCAACTCATCTTACAAGATACTGACCAAAATAATTGTTGCTTGGCTTAGGAAACTTCTACCCAAGGTTATTTTTGTAAATCAAGGTGGTTTTATGCATGAAAGACTAATTATTAATAATATTGTGCTAGTGTAGGAAGATACACAAATCCATTATGACAGCAAAAGAGAAAGGTATGATCATAAATATGGATATGGAAATCACTTTTGATCACGTAAGACACTCTTTTCTGTTTAAAGTTCTAGACAAGTTTGGTTTTTCCTGGCTTCTATACAGTGGGTAGCTTCTTGTATTAGTTCATCATGGATAGTTCATCTTACCATTGGTCAACCATCATATGTTTTCAAGGTAGTTGGGGGTTACATTGGGGATGCCCCATGTCTACCCTTCTCTTCATTTTTATGGTTGATTCCCTTAGCCATAAATTGGAATTTGAAAGGGTATCGAGGAACCTGCTTGGAATTAAGATTGTTAGAGGTGCCAAAAGAGTTAACCATTCTCAATTTTCTAATGACACTTTGTTGGTTGGTGGGGCCTCTATTATCATTTACACAAGGTTCAAACATGTTTTGGACTCTTTCTTGGATGCATCAATGGGAGCATTCAATCATAGGAAATGACAGTTCTTTGGCTAGAATGTTAGACCTCATGTGTTGTGGGTAATAGCTTGACCCTTCCAATTTACATTAGAAGAAAACTAGTTTGCATTCCACTATCTCAGAATCCCTATATCATTAAGAAGCACATCATCACAATATTAGCAATGCATAGTGGAAAAATTCCAAAAACAAAATGTACAAAAGGGATCTTAATGTCTCAACCCATATTGAAGGATCGTCCTCATCAAGGCGATATTATTAGCATTTCCCCTTTATCAATGTTTGGCCCTATTATCCCCCCATATTGTCACAAATTAGATAGTCATGGATGTACAAAACAATTAATGGTAGGGGGTGATAAAAAATGGGGAAAAAATCATCTTATTAACTGGAAGGTGGTTAGGAATCCCACAAACAAAGGTGGATTGGGGATTAGAAACCACACTATGATGAATGTGGTCGTGGGAGATAAATTTCTATGTTCATAGATTACGAGTAATCTAGCTTGGTGGTAAAAACATTTATGAAATAAGTACTTTGATGGAGAAAGACAGAGATGTCTAGCTCACTCAAAGAAACAAAAGGCCCCCCAATTTCCAGGTTCATCAAAGCTTCTGATACCATTAGTTTATGAGAAATCAACATGGATCCCCAGGAATAGCAAATTTGTCAAGATATGGGAGGACAACATTTGTGGGAGAGAAAATTTATATGTTCAAGAGGAATTCTCTACACTTCAATACTAGATGAGAGAGTGGGATATTTTTACTCTCTAAGACATATCCAAGTGGGATGAGGCATCTGGAAATTGAGCAGGTTGGAGGTTCATGTCCTCCCTAGCTCGTATTTATGTCAAATAGTTAGTTTATATTGATGGATAGTTGGTTTGGATTGTTGGTTTTCATTGATGTCAACCTTTGGAGAGTGATATTGTAGATTGATGTCAACGGTTAAAGATTGATGTCAACCCTTGAGTATGACCGGTAGCTCCATAGGTATGGGTAAGGAACCCAAGTTTGGTTGAGGTATAAAGGTATGGATATCAGTGTATTTGCAGATAAGGCTATTCTATATGGATAGTACATGTCATGTTGTTTCCGATGATATGTGGAATGTCACATAACTCCTCATGGTTAGAGAGTTATGGTTGTGTGAAGTTGGAGAACCCTCGTGAGTTATCTAGAAGCCCCTAGAAGGTCAAAGAAATCAATTATTCTAGAATCTCCTAGAAGAATTGTACTACTCAAATCGATGGTAACTAGGAGTTAATCATGGGTATAGTTGTTGCATTAAGAAAATTAAAAATAAATTAGGTGCAACAAGAAGTTGTGAGTTTGGTAATTATGGTAAAGTAGTTGTGATGAGAAGATTGAATAGTCAAAATGGTTGACCAAGAAATAAATTGACTAATAAAGTGGTTGCAACAAAAAGTTAGTTAAGGGAAAAGAAGTTACGAATTGACTAATTATAGGAAAGTTAGTTGCAACAAGAAGTTGTGAGTAAAGAGAAATTATTTAAATAGTAAAGTAGTCAAAGTGGTTGCAAAGAGAAATTATTTAAATAATAAAGTTGTTGCAACAAGAAGTGGTGAGTTTACTATTTATGGATAAGTCAAAGTGGTTGCAAAATAAATCAATTAAATAATATAATTAGTTGCAACTAAAAGTGGAGAAATTACTATTTGTGGTAAAGTTGTTAAGTTAAGTAAACAAAGGTTGAATAGTCAAAGTGGACAAAGTGGTTAAGTGGACAAAAGTGGGTTAATGGGTTAACCATAGAATATGGAGAAAGGGATAAAGTTATTGCAAGGAAACTTCTAGAGGAGGACATGAAGAGTATAAAGGAAAGGAAAAGCCTCTCTCATTTGTCTCTATTGAACTTCATTGAATATCATTTGTGAAAGGTTATTTGGCAGGTATTATTGATAAATCAAATTTACAGCAAAAAAATCACGGCAAATAAAGTGCGACAGAAAAATCGCGGCAGAAAAAGTGTGGTAGAAAAATCACGACAGAAAAATCGCAGCAGCAAAACCACGGCAGTAGAATCGCAGCAGCAGAAAAATTGCAGAAACAGAATCACGGCAGCAAAACCGCGGCAGCAGCATGGTTGGAGTCCATTTATGAGAGATATGGCACATCTTGTTTGAGGTGTGTTTTGTGATCTAGGTTTTAGCTCTTGAGATGGTATTGGTTGTTCAGTATTGTTGCATATATCAGATTTGTTGAGGGATACAATTGGTATTTTTTTGTTGGTATTTGGCATATGGATATTGGTCTTTTGGTTGTGATGTGTTACTGAAGTTGTTGGTTTAGTTTGAGGCTACATATCAGTAAGGTTTTGATGTCTATTCCATGTGAATTTTTATTACACACGATTATGATTGTATGCACATGTATGGAAAATGACTAGAGAGGCATAGATGCACATGGTTTGAGTGATATTCTGGTGATATTGGGTATGAAATCTATGTTATCATATTTGATCTATTGAGGATATTATTGGTACATGTTGTTGGTATATGTTGGTACAGATTATTGGTACATGTTGATTACATGTTATTGGTACAAGTTAACTACAGGTTATTGGTACAGGTTGGTTACAGGTTGTTGGCATAGATTGGTACAGGTTTACACTGGTATATTTCACAAGGACAGTGTGGCAATGGTTTCATCATTTGACACTTATATTTCAGGGCGGTTGGACGGGGCAAGGAAAGGGGGTTGTAGCCTCCTTTCGATTGGTGTCGTAGAATCAGGGACTTGGAGATTCTTTCAGGTTGGAGCCTAAGAACTAGGTGTTTGTGGCCACCTTCTTGTTATAGCCGCAGAACATAGGGTGTTGTAGCCTCCTTCTAGTTGTAGTCAGAGAATTGGGGAGGTGGATTTTCCTTCAAGTTGTATCTTGATAAACTAGGGGGATGGAGCCTCCTTCCAGTTGGAGCTAGAGAATTGGAAGTTGGTGTTTCCTTGAATGTAATTCTTAAATACATATAAGAAAATCATTATGTGGTTTTCTCCTGCATTAGGTTTTCATGTAAAATATTGGTGTACTATACATTGTGTGGATGTGTCTATTATTATTTAATATGCAGTGATGGATATTAATGTTATATGATGCAATAACATATTAATGATGAATTTATGAACATTGTTGAATAAATTAAAGGAATATACATTGTGGTTAAAAGGATTAATAAGTGGTACAAATTGCTCATTACTGATTCACCCCCCCTCTTAGTAATCCAACAATTTCTCCACTTGTCCAATCTCTAGTTCAAAATTTCTTTGAATGTGCCCCTTAGAACATATCTAAAAAATATAGAAGGGGTTGGGGTATGTCAACCTTCTCAATCAAATCTAGTTATCATTCACTACTAGGGTCAACCGACCCACCTCAGATATCAATCATGTGGAAGAAAATATGGCATAGCGATGAGCTTCCAAAGGTCAAAGTTTTACATTGGATTTTGGCCCATGGGAGAGAATTTGCTTCAAACAACTTAAAACATAGAGGAATAGTGGGTCCCTCTCAATGTGATTTATGCACTAAGGCATAGGAAAAAATCCAACATATATTTCCTTATTGCAACTACACCAAAGAGGTATGGCCGTACGCATTGGTAGTTTTAAACTTTATCCCAAAGAATAGGTTGGCCTCATTTGTGTGAGGAGTTTTTCTCAATATCGAGAAGACTTTGCAGAAGGACATTCAAACTTAAGCCTATATTTAAGTGAGTCTAATAAGTGATGCCAAAGTTCATGTGTTGGGAAATTTAGCTTGTCCAGAAAAAAGCAGATCTTTTGGGATGAAAGGATACATCCAAGGTAAATTGCTTCAAAGGCCATCTCCCTTCTCTCCAAGCATTTGCATACCAAAATCAAGGCATTAGATCGTATCTTGGATGGATCGCAAAGATATTGGATTTCAAAGTTCCAGTTGGGCCATTTTTGTACCCCTAGTAATAGTGAGAATGGAAAATCCCTTCCACAATGAGCGATTAGAAAAAATATATCATAGTTGATGGTATTTAAAATGCAGCAACATACAAACATTTTTTTTTCGATGGGGCTTCAAGAAACAACCCAGGGGAAGCAGGTGTAAGGGGTATTCTCCATGATGCCAGAGGTAATATATTGGTTTATTATCCTTGGGGGCTTGGAAATATAACAAAAAATCTTGTTGAGGCCTATTTTTTATGGATGGGACTGTGCATTGAAAAGGAAGCAGGGAAAAATCAATTAATAGTTATGGGAGATTCTATGATGGTCATTTGAGCCATGGTTACTCGTGTTGCACCAAGAAGCTACACATTGAGATCCCTCATTTTGAGGACCAAATTTTTACTCTCTACCTTCAATTATATCTCCTTCCTTCGTATACAAAGAGAATTAAATGACCAGGTTTATTATTGGGATAAGGTGACCACCTTCCTTAGCCAAGGAACATTGTTAAAAATGGGGTCTATTGTTCCACACCCATACCATAGTGAAATGGATGCACCGTATCATCGCTTCACTTTCAATGCAAATCCATAACAAGACATGTCAAATACTGAAAGGCGGGTGGCTAGACCCACATGCACATTTGAAACATGGTAGGGCGATGTGAATATTCAATACCGCATGTGTGAAGTCCAATTGAAATGTGGGATTGCATCAGGGATGAAGAACCTACGAAGAGGAGCCTGGTTGGAGAGGGAGTTACATTGGATTTTGGGGTTTTGGGTTGTATCAGCAGGGAGAAAGGTGGCTCATGAATTAAGGCATTGAGGCATCATGTGCGGTCATTACAGTTTGTGGAAGGAAATTTCAAGAGGTGTTGTGCCCTCAATGTTGGTACTCTCTATTGTGTATACCAAGAAACCCGTGGTTATATGTATGTTGTTGTTTTTTTTTTTAATTGAGTTCTATGCCATTATGTTTCTATTAGTTCTCAACAAAATTGGAATTGGTATTAGTTGTTTGGGGTTTTTTTGGTTCGTATTTCTTGTTAGCAACCATGTTTGAAGGTTTTTCAAGGGGTATGGGTTCTTCTTCATCTACTCTATGTGAGTGGAAAAAATGGAGAACCCATATTGGAAAGAAATCAGGAAAATCCTTTACATACACAAGGAAATTACCCAAGATATAGTGATGCTCTCCTTCACATCTTGGTGAAAATTTCAGAGCTGGAGCAAGCTAGTGAAACGAATGTTTCCAACATCATGAACCTTCTCCACCTACAAAAGCAAAGAATCAATACTTTAGAAGTGGAATGTCAACAAATTTGCGCCATGGTCCTCCCTCAACGTATAGATTCTCCTTCTCTCACCTCCAACAATTAGGTCTCAGTGTATTTGCAACAACAAGATATCAAGGAAGATGCATGGGGGGACAGTTTCATGATCCTAAGGAGGTGGAAGATATAGGCTCCCCCACCTTTGTTGAGGGGAACAAAGCTCAAGATATTTCACCCCCTTAACTTGTTATTTTTTTTAGGATAGTTAATTTTTTTGGTCAATTTTTTAAACAGAATACGAACCAAAATACTTTGAATGTCAACCTAGAGAAGTTTACAGTGTTATATCAGTCTTTTTAGAATTATATTATGTGATAGATCATATTTTGGAATTTTGTATGTAAATTGTTGTCAACTTCGAAGCAACCCCTCTTTTTAATGAAAAAATATATTGTTCTAGTTTTTAAAAATATCCATAAATTTCAATTGCCAGTCGTGTCAAAGTAAATCAGGTTACAATCATGTCAAGGCACTCCTACCCAACAAGTAATTTTTTTATGACAAGTTTCTTTGTAAACTACCCTTCACGTGACTTTTTATATTTATTTTTGTGTGTGTTAATTTTTATTGTGAATTCAAAGGCAACATGTGCACAACATAGAATTATTATGAAATTGCATTTAACTCTATGGCACAAAAATTCCTCCAAGCATCTTTCATGAATGGCCCCTCACATTTAACATGAAGAGTATCAAAAAATGCACGCATCTCTTTCAAACAAGCTTCAAAATCAAATATTGTTTTGTTTTCTTCCCTCTCACATATAGTATGTTGTAGTTGTAGAAAAACATTTTCAAGCCAACACTTTGAATTCTCTTCTTTGCCATGAACATAGTGTACATAATGACAAGAGCTAAACAACCTTACAGAGTTGAAAAAAGAAAGATCACGGAATCTTCCATTCAAACTCTCTAAAAGAGCTCGAACATATTCTTTTGCAAGTTATTTGCAAATCTCTAGTAAACCATCAATGCAAGGTTTCCATTATTGTTTTTATGTATCAACATAATCACCATATGCATGTGGAATTTCTACAAATCCCAATTCATGCCTACGAACAAGTCCATCTTTATCAAGAATTTCTAGATAACCAAATTTAGAGGCATCTAAAATTTTAGATAACTAACATGTACCATTTGAAAATGTGTCACTTCTTAAAAGCCACATTTTTAAAGTATTTATAGAAATGTCTATGGTTTCCCCTAAAGAGGTAACACGGCATATTATTCCTATAATTTCTTATTCAACTTGTTTAGTTCACACATTACAGCTGCAATCATATGTAAACAAAATTAAACTCATGTACAAATGTAATAAATTTATATTCTATTATTATTATATATTAGTACTAATGTAGAGTCATTTATTGATCTACCATAGTATCATGGCTTATTGTATGTCATGTTAATGCATCTTGTTAATCACAATGTACTCAATGTTGGTCAAGGTGCAACAACCTACTAAATTGTCTTTGTGTCCGAGCCACTCAAGCTATTTTTCATGCATTTGGGTTTTGAGCACAAGTAATGCAATGCATATCACAAAGCACACTAACCACAAAGATTGTCATAGACTCCCATAACTTGATACCCATTAATCATCAAATCATCAAATGAGCCCCAAGTCAAAAATAGTGGGGGTTTTTAATGGATATATAGGCTCCACGACTAGCCGAAATAGACATAGAAAGAACACTACAGTGGTGATATATAAAGAGAATCTTTTGGGGACTATTGTGTTAGGAGTAAATCTAGGGTTTGATTCAAATAAGATCAATAGTCTAAAATACATGAAATGTCAACAATTTTCCGACAACGATAACTCATTGGATTTTCTTTCTGTGTCCTTTCCTAAGGCATATTTTATCATGACCTAGGCACAAATATTTTTTCAAACAATATCCACGTGTCTTCAATTACATTTTATAGATTTATTAATTACCCTACACACTAATATAGTAGCATGAGAAATGTTTGCTTGAATGAAAAACTTTATTTGAGTAAGTTTGGTTTAGAAACAAAATTTAATTTGTTGAGACTTTAGGTAAAGTATACTAATGAGTTCCTCGTTATGTTTATCATCATGATGAGGGAGTGCCTTTGTATAGAATTGGCATCATCATGTAATTAAGTTTGCAATAGGTAAATAAGTCATTCTACCCAACACAAATTTCTACTTATCATATTTTTCTATCCAATTTTTAACCAAGATAGTTATTTTTCAAGAAGATGAAGAAACTCCTTCATGGTAACCATGGTGGTTATGTTGGATCTCCTTGCTTATATAGGCAGTGGAATTTGTTGTTTCTATTCTCTGCCATGTACATCCAAATCAATCTTTAATATAATATATGACAGTTTTTTTATCAACCTTCTGAACGATGAGGTTGATATCCTAAATGTTGCAATGACCTTTTCATGAACATGAACTTATGAACTTTTGTGCTTGAACCTTCTCAATGTTGGGGTGACCATCTAAGGAAATTTGGAGTTGCAAAGTGAAGAGGACTTTGAAAAAAAGCAAACTAGATTTCAAACGAGTAAGAGGTTAAGACAAAGGTGGATATCACCAAGGCAAACCATTTAGAAAATTAAGAAGTAACAGATCGAAGGATTTGATTTTAGGAAATAATTATGTCAATAGGTTAAGATAACATCATGCAAAATTAAACCCTTATATAGATTAGGAAAACCTAGATAGGAAAAAAAAAAAAAAAAATTGGGTCTAATGTTAATTCAGAGTTAGAAATTGGAAATGAGCTTAGGGTTAGCAAGGGTTTTAATGGATCCAACTATATTATATTAAGGAGAAATGATTATATTCTTATTAGAAGCAATAAAAAGTTGTTTCTCGGTCACAGTGACTATTCTATGGGATGCAAATGTAGAACCCTTCAAATGCGGCTATATAATCTGTGGGGTTTCATCAAAACACCCAATTGTTTCTCATTGTTGAGCTTAATAATAGGTTGGATTTTTT
>ML814532.1:138257-183016 GCA_009831015.1 Picea engelmannii | reverse complement strand
TCTTTGAACATTCTCCAACTTCCTCATATCCCAAGCTTGCATAATGAGGTCTTTCCTTTGCCTTGGTTGTTGCTTGCAGCCCTTTAATAGGTTATGGCATCTTGTGCATAAGAGACTTTGACTTCTCCATCTGCTCAGTTGCATGGTATTGTGCCAACACCTTGTCCTTTACTTGCACTGAAGATTTCTCATTATCTACTTGATGGAATGGGGCCCATAACTACAACTTTTTTTCTAAATCATGAAAGATACTTCTATGAAAGTATTCATGACGTAACAATTGATCTTCTAACCTTTGCTTCTCTTCCTCGAGAGCTTGCAACTGCATCTTCAAGTCAACATTCTCTCATTGGATTTTTCGATTAATATTTTTTTGCAGCCTCAATTTTATCAAGGCTTTACCCATCTTGTCCTTTTTAAAAGAGCCTTCAAAATCTTCACCAATCTGAGTTTTTAAACCTCATCACACCAACAACTTGCAAAACACGTCCAAACTTGCTATGATACCTTTTGATCTGAAAATATTTAGACACCTCTTGATCCTTCAAAATAAACATGCAACTTCTAACTTGGTTCCCATATAAATTCTAGGATCTATTGAAGTGATTTGTAGAAATTATGATGATGTGTCCTTTATCCAAAACCCCTTTATGATGACTATTTTAAAGTGCAATTGAGATAACTTGGTAGAAAATAAAATAACTCAAGCAATAATAATGATGACGTGCTTTGTTTCACTTTTAATTTCTTTCAATCAAATGAAAATTGCTTATCTTTTCTCAAGATATCAAAAAACATATGTAAATGGACCAAATAAGACAATCTTGAGGGTGCTCTAAAAATCCACAACTCAAATGCACTAACATAGTTCATATTTGAAATCCTTGCGAAAAAATGAGAAAAATGAGTATAATATGGTCCATGTTTCATCAAAGTACCTCATGGCACACAAAATAATGTGCTACAAGGTCATTAATGACAAATTGACATAAAAATGTTACAGATGACCTTAAATTACAAATCCGACCTCATATTCGCGTTCCTTGCGAAAAACCATGCAATTATGATATAAGGCACCTAAAAATCCATTAACGTACCATTTGGCATGCTTTATGGTCAACCCAAACATTAAGTTGTACTTGCACATACTTCTGTACAATTTCATACAGTCTCAAAAACCATGCCATGTCCCTACCTCGAACTCTATGCATTCTCAAGATGCGTGCACATAGGGATGTGTTCCTATGCATTGGGATCCATGCCCAATATATAGCTAAGGGTCTAAAACCACCTCCATATTTAACTGACAACTAATTTACTAAAAATAACAGACTCCTGCTAAATCTGGGTGGTAGGCTGAGTTGTTTTAAACCTCCTGCTAAGTTTAGCGGGGTCTAGGTTCTATTTCGTTCCATGGCATATATTCGTTGGTTATATTTAACATATAGTTTCAAAACTATACATATTATACGGTGATTATATTACAATATATAATATATATTATATATTATATGTATGCCAAAACTCCTGTGTATTTGTTATACAATTAAGCTCTTCCATAGATCATGTATGGTCGCATGGTATGCATTAAGACCAGGGGTTGTGGGCTATCCCTTAGCCCCTTTTAAACCTCCAAACGAACTTTAATGCTAATTCAAATAAATTGCATGCCATGATATGGTTAAATGGTAACTTGTGGCATGTTGGTTATGGGAGCTTTGTGAAGGCGTGGAGTGTTAGGAAGGTCTTGGAGTCATGGACTCCATAAATATTTTACATAACCAAAACATTAATGGCCAATGAGGGGCTTCCACGTGGCAGCCCCTAATTGGCCATTAATGTTTTGGTTATGCAAAATATTTATGGAGTCCATAGGATTTGACCCCATGACCTCTTGCTGCCACGTGGTAGCCCTTCATTGGCTAACATGTGCCACGTGTCAAATGTTGATTGAATCACTTGGACCTGCTAACTCATCTACTGACTGTACATGCCAACCAATCTGCCACATCACCTTGCTGCTGACGTCACCATGCCACGTCAGTGCTGCCATGTGGCATCCTTGTTTTGCTTATTTTAACCAAACTTTGACTGCTCATAACTTTTGCATTCAAACTTCATTTGATGTGTCATTTTCACAGTTGGAGAGATGACAATGAGTTCTACATAATGATGTCATTTTCGAGACGATTTGAGACAGTCAAATTTTGAGCATTTATGGATCCCCTAAGACCTTTGTGAGCGTTCTGGATCTTCCTGGACCTCTATGAACATTCCTTAGATCCTCCTAGATCATTCAATGTAGATTATATCAAACCAACCATGGAATGGGAAAGAAAAAGAAACACAAAGATGGAATGGGAAATAAAAAGGTACATGCTTCTAGCTTTATTTTTACTCTATTAATTTGCATCTCATTTATTGTATGTTGATATTGCATATTGTTCATACATAATAGATTATTTTCATGTACATTATATTATGTGCATTGCCAACATTGAAACAAATAGAATAACCAAACAAGAGGAAAAGGTCATAAGTGGTGCAGGGGAATAAACTCAACAACAAGGTTCCAAAAGGTATATCCATAATGATTATGAAGCCCATACAATGATCATGCTTGTTTAGACATTGTTTAGCGACACTAGCTTCTTATTATTCTTTGTGCCCACCAAAGATGTTATCATGTTTTAGTATCACGATATGTTATATCTCTTTCATCTACACCAATCTTTCGAGGTTTTTTATGCCTACAAAAAATGTAAACGTCAAATATGTGAAAGCAATATAAAAATATCGTACATGCTTTTTTTTTTACATAGTCAATGTACAAATGTTTACATCAGGAAAAGTTGGACAAGTGAGGCAAGCATGAGCAATCAATCATCACAAACATTAGAACAACGATAGCCACACACGTAAATATTCATAAATTATGTCTCTATTACATTTGGAAAATAGATGTGCTCACTTATTTATTTATGTATGCCACGATAGAAATGATGATGACATATACAACCAGTGTTTTCAGTTCACAAGAAATATCAGTAGGTACAAGTGAAGCAACCGACATAATGCAACCTGCACAACTTAAACTTGTATGTATATGAAACTCTAACCAATACAATTCATTTAAATTGTGAAGCTATGAAAAAAATGCATACAAAATGTCCTTTGTATCACTTCTTTTGCTCAAACATGATCAACAAACCTAGAATTACATATCCAAATACAATATCGATAGAAGACCCTAACAATCGTTGGACTGCACAAGTATTCATCGGAGACATAATGGTCATATACAATACCTATTTGGACAAAGAAAATCAGACATGCCACATTTTGCGTGCTAATATGGCATACGACAAGGGAATGATGACAATCACATTGATTGTCCCTACACACCTTGTTCAAAAACATGAGGAAAAGATTCTACCTAGTAATGTAATATCCATTACAAACTTTAAAATATTACCAAAAACTATCTACGATCATGGTGATTGCAACTGTATTATATCACTTGATGAATCAAGTGTTGTAGAAACAATGCCCACAACTTATACACAATACAGTTTCATATCAGACACAACAATAAGACAATTTGCAGAAAATAAAGACATGTACCCAATTGGAACAATTGGCATTGCCATCACACTTGCCAAAAAAGTCGGGTTGCAACACATTTTGCATATAAAGGATGGCGACTCGGACCACGACAAATCAACGATACTAGTTTCCATTTCCATTTTTTTTTTACTTTCATATGCTAATATGTCCCCAATTAGATTACATAAATATTATACTATTCTATATTACAACTCTAATTGTTCGACACATATGCACATTTTTTTCTTCAATAAATCAACAATTGCAAAAATGGGATTTTTTTTATGTTGTTTAAAAATATAACCAAGAAGAGAGATGTAAGAGAGAGAATCTGTAACAATCAACATTTGTAATAGGGTGTTTCCTAACTGTTCTACGAAATGGCTTTTTTCGCCGGAATCCGACAACATAAATCTACACGAAATCATTATTTTTTGTTGTTTAAAATCCGTTTCTGAATGCAGAAATGGATTCAACATGTTGAAAAACCCCTGGGGCAGTTAGATGATACAACAACAATCACTCAAATTTGTGGATCTAACAATTTCTTGCCGAATTTCAAGCAAATGTCCCCAGAAAAAAATCATCGGAGAAGATTCATTTTGTAGAACGTTTAGACTACGACTTTATAATAGTCGACATTTATAACCGAGTTGAGAACAAACACAATGCAACATCTGAAGAAACTAACTAGCTCAACTACTGTTGTAAGTATACGTATACAACTCCATCCACAAAAATCATATACAAAATTGGTTTTAGACACATATATTGTATTGTTCAATATATTAACTACTATGTCATGTACACAGGTTGAAGGAGCATTAATGACAACGAATGCATACTCAACCCCATTCGAACCTATATGTGTCATCTGTAACTCTCCTGCTTCTACATCTACATTAATAAATGATGGCACAATTGACTTTGTGAGATGCAATCATAAATTCCTTTACATATATAGACATTGCATAAATGCTGTAATCTGAACCCTCAACAACAACAACATTGTACAATGTACCATTAGACAACTTATATTGCAAGATGTACTTCCTGACCTAACACAATTTTTATATGAAGTATACCTACAAAAAAAACCAAGCACTGTCTATATGCTATGTGACTTTCAAGTACATAGCAAATTTACTCTAAATGAGGACAATGTGGTCCTACATATCGACTGAAGAAGAAAAAAAGGGTATAGAAAACAAGTTCACTTATGTTGTTCTAACTTATCTTTAGCTTCACAGATTGTTGTAAAATGGTTCTAATTTATCTTTCACTTCATAGGTTGTCTTATCATGCATTGAGAAGAAACATAAAAGATATGATTTGAATAGGGATCCACGAGGGTTTGGAAGAAAAAATAGTCTTATCCCTCCTATAGTTGGTCTCTATGTATGATAAGTTAATACACATTCAACATGTGCATACAGTTTTGCAAATTATTGACCCAATGTTAGTTACTTGTCTATACCCAACATGTTTTAGGCATTCTCCTATAGATTTCTTTTTTAACTGTCTTCACTGTCTACAAGTAATTTGACACTTATTCAAAACTGTACATGTAACCGAGGAGCTAAAAAAAACAACAAGATGAATAAGCTAGACTGGAAGCATAAATCAATGCAACAAAATAAGCATAAACTATCAACAAGGCTGAAGGATGGCCTATCGTTTGCTAGCACTCAAATCGATCAAATCAAGGAAAAAGGGTGGGTGTCGTTGGCAGAGGATAACAAGTACGCAGATATATATGCAGAATTGCCCAAAAATGTTGAAGAGGTTGATTAGATATATATGCATAATTCAAAAATAAACTTGGTAGTCAATGATATATATCATACATCATTGCATATGTAACAAGTATGCTCGAAATAACATATATGCTTAATTCACATCTACCCAATTGATACATTTGCTCATCAATCTTGGTTTATGGGTGTAAATAGGACTTACTTGAAGAATGAAATAAGATACAAATGAAAATAATCATGTTCTTCACACACACACATATAAAAAAACTCCGCTTATACATTAAAAATTTATTTAAAAAAAATATTTTATTTCCTTTTTTGAAACTTCTCCTATACATTAAAAATATATTTATTTTTAATCAAACTTATTATTTTATTACTTGATTTAATTTAAATATTTTATTTTTTTATGAAGAAACATTCAAATACTTTTTTATTTAACAATAAAATATATTAACAATAAAATTAATATATTTTGCTAAGAATATGCTATGCATCATAGTATATACTTCGCACAAAAACACCATGGTATATACTTCACACAAAAACTTCTCAAGAAGGACATTGCCACTCTAGTGACACTTGAATACACAATGTAGGTGGGTTTGATTAGCATCATTGTTTTAATAGTAAAGAATAGACAATGTAAGTGGGTTAGTTAAGAATACATCATGTAAGTGGGTTTAATCAGAATCAATTAGAGTACCCAAGCTTAGCAACGGCAAGGGAAAAAGATGGAACATCAGAGGCCTCATCTTTTGAAAAAATAAACATGGTTATCTACTCATGTCAGTGAAGAACATTTCCAATTCGTTGGTCTCTAACTATTTAGGGATTTTATTCACCAGTCCCTAAATATGAGTAAGCTTTAATCTTGGGTTTGTGTGCCGTTAAAGTTTAGGTATTAACTACTCAAATGTTGTAGATGGGAAATCTAACTTTAGAATGGACATATAGTTATTTGAACATTCTGTATAGTATTAATTGTTTTAATTATGTTTGTTGGACTGAATTTAGAGAATCTCATGACAAATGGGTATGTCTTAGGGAAACTCATTAGCTGTTAATGAGATGTTGGTATTATGTATATTGTTAAATGAAAGAAGATTTGCATTAGGAATGCAATCAAACCTTTCAATTTAAGTATTTTTATAAATACATGAATGTGTATAACCTTGTTAAGTTTATTGAAGAAATGATATGTTTAAAGTTAAGTTAATCAATTTGATGTTTTAATTTTTTTTTGGAAATTTTTATTGTCATTTATTAGGTAGTTTTGTTATATTGCTTGGTTTCTCTTGACATAGTGCAAGAGGGAGTTACAATAATTTTCTCGCATTCAACAACGATTAGAGGTGCATAAGTTTTTACACAATAGTTAGAAGTTCTAGAGTTCATTAATGAGGACAACAATAATTTTTACTTGTATGGATATAGTGGAAATGGAAATGGAAATGTGTGTATTCTAAGTAAAATCTTGTGGGATCCCTCTCTTTATTGTAAGTATTGGAAGGGAGGGTGGTTCAACAATCAACCACAATAGAGGTTGGTAATTTTGAGGGACTTGACCAAATTTGAAACTATGACCTCTAGCCTCCTCGTAGCAACATGTCTTGGGTGGATGGTTCAACTGATTGAGGTAACCCTTGGGGCTTGATATTGTTTATACACAGACACACACACATAATCTCTCATACAAGCTTAGTGGGCTAGCTTGAGTGGTTGAGTGCTTTTATGGATATAATGGAAATGGAAATGACTAGCTTGAAGTTCTAGAGTTCATTAATGAGGACAACAATAATTTTTACTTTTATGGATATAATGAAAATGGAAATGGAAATTGTGTGTATTCGTGTGTATTATAAGTAAAATCTTGTGGGTTCCCTCTCTTTATTTTAAGTATTGGAAGGGAGGGCGGTTCAACAACCAACCACAATAGAGGTTGGTAACCTTGAGGGACTTGACCAAATTTGAAACTATGACCTCTAGACTCCTCGTAGCAACATGTCTTGGGTGGATGGTTCAACTGATTGAGGTAACCCTTGGGGTTTGATATTGTTTATACACAGACACACACACACATAATCTCTCATACAATACTAGTCGGCTAGCTTGAGTGGTTGAGTGCTTTTATGGATATAATGGAAATGGAAATGGCTAGCTTGAAGTTCTAGAGTTCATTAATGAGGACAATAATAATTTTTACTTTTATGGATATAATGGAAATGGAAATGGAAATTGTGTGTATTCGTGTGTATTCTAAGTAAAATCTTGTGGGATCCCTCTCTTTATTGTAAGTATTGGAAGGGAGGGCGGTTCCATAGCCAACCACAATAGAGGTTGGTAACCTTGACGAACTTGACCAAATTTGAAACTATGACCTCTAGCCTCCTCGTAGCAACATGTCTTGGGTGGATGGCTGAATTGATTGAGGTAACCCTTGGGGCTTGATATTGTTTATACACAGACACACACACAATCTCTCATACAAGCCTAGTGGGCTAGCTTGAGTGGTTGAGTGCTTTTATGGATATAATGGAAATGGAAATGACTAGGTTTAAGTTCTAGAGTTCATTAATGAGGACAACAATAATTTTTACTTTTATAGATATAATGGAAATGGAAATGGAAATGTGCGTATCTGTGTGTATTCTAAGTAAAATCTTGTGGGATCCCTCTCTTTATTGTAAGTATTGGAAGGGAGGGTGGTTCAACAACAAACCACAATAGAGGTTGGTAACCTTGAGAGACTTGACCAAATTTGAAACTATGACCTCTAGCCTCCTCGTAGCAACATGTCATGGCGGGATGGTTCAACTGATTGAGGTAACCCTTGGGTCTTGATATTTGTTTATACACACACACACACACATAATCCCTCATACAAGCCTAGTGGTCTAGCTTGAGTGGTTGAGTGTTTTAAGCTCCATGAAGGAGGTCATGCGGTCAATCCCTCAAGATTATTGTCTATGTTGTGTGCCCCACTTGATGTCCCTATTGGGTTAGGCATTGTAATATGTGTTAACGGGTTCCTACTAGGTACCATTTGTGAAATGTCGAGAAATGCCCATGAGTTTCCATGCAAGGTGAGTTTTGTTTTTAATCTCTGATACATTAAAACCATTTCTCTAATGGTCTTGTTATGTTAAGCCAACCAATGAAGCACACACCTTCCAAGAAAATACACAAGACATGGTATGTTAATCTATTGAGGCCATAAATGTGGGATTAATTGGTTCTCTCACAAAAAATACTAATGTCAAACAACCATTCAAGAAATTATGTCAAATTATGTGTATTTGTTAGGTTGCACTTGACATCTGAATCTTTACTTCATACATACCAAAATGTAAGCCTAAAATGTAAGCCTTTTGTAAGATATATTTTTGAAATACCAAAATGTAAGCGTTTTGTAAGACAGATTTTTGAGTGACTACATGGATAAATGATTGAAGTAATTGATGTTTTTTTCTTAATTTGATTAATCTCTATGTAATATTCCAGATATAAAATAGTATGCAGAACTTAAATAATTAGCTAGAAATGGCAGATAAACAACGATATAACGAGAACAACACCACAATAATACCAAAATAATACAAGAATAACACTAGAAAGAGCACTTTGATTACTAAGAGCAATGTTCACTTGCCTCCTCGAGGGGGAAACCTCTAGCATAGCAGAGCTCTATTACAATAATATCCAAGACAATTCATCCTACCCTCGACTCCTATTTATACTAAATATGTCTATCAAAAGAATAATCTAGAGGAATATCCTTCTAGAAGCGAAAGCTTCTATTAGGTCTTCTTACATTTGACTTATTCTTCCTTATTGCTAGGCTTTATTAATATTGACTTTTATTACATAGAAATATATTCTACCTACGTGAGGAGTTAGGTCCCTAACATGTCCTCCCCCTTAAAAATAACCTTGTCCTCAAGGCTTGAGATGAGGAAAGTGCTGCAGAATGGTAGCTGGTTCCCAAGTGGCATCTGTTGGAGTTGTATCTTTCCACTGGACTAACACTTCCTTGATGGTTCGTTGATGCAGACGACACTTACGCTCACGTAGTCCAAAAATGCTTGTGGATGTAGCCAAATGTAACCTTCTTCGTCCAACTCAGGAAGATTGGTTTGAGTTTGGCACTTAGTTCCAATCACCTTCTTTAAGCAGGAAACATGAAAAACAAGATGGAGCTTAGAATGTCTGGGAAAAGCTAATTAATAAGCCACCTGTCCCACACACTTGAGAACGGTATAAGGACCATAAAATTTGAGCGCCAGTTTTTGACAATGGTCAGCATTGAGGGAATTTTGCTTGTAAGGTTGTAGTCGAAGAAACACTTGATTTCCTTCTTCAAATTGACGTTCAGAGCGACCTTGATCTGCTTGTTGCTTCATGCGATTCTGGGCCATGACCAAATTCTCTTTGAGGGTACGGAGAATAGCCTCTTGAATTGTAAGCGTTTCGTCAACTGCTTGGACCTTCGAGACACCTGACAAGTATGAGAGAAATGAAGGTGGCTTTTGTCCATAGACCACTTCAAAAGGATTCATGTGGGTAGTTGTATGGTAAGAAGTGTTGTACCACCATTCAACTAGTGGTAACTATTGAGCCCACTGATTTTTCCTTTTTGATGCAAAACATCTCATATATGTTTCCAAACACTTGTTGACAACTTCAGTTTGACCATCAGTCTGGAGATGATAAGATGTTCTGAGATGCAATTGGGTGCCTTGTAGCTTGACAATTCTTGCCAAAAATTGCTGGTGAAAGTTGGGTCGCGATCATAAACAATAGAATGAGTCATGCCATGAAGCTTGAAGACCTAATCCATGAAAATGTTAGCCACAGTGGAGGTTGTAAATGGGTGTTGAAGAGCACATAAATTAGCATACTTGGAAAGACGATCAACTACCACCATGATGATTGATTTATTGTCCGATTTAGGTAAGCCTACAATAAAATCCATAGAGATATCTCGCCAAATAGCAGGTGGAATTGGAAGCGGTTGTAGTGTACCAGGAGATTTCACTGTTTCGCCCTTGTTGCGTTGACAAACATCACATTCACCCACAAAATTGTGAACGTCCTGTTTCATACTGATATTGTGTGTATTCGTGTGTATTCTAAGTAAAATCTTGTGGGATCCCTCTATTGTAAGTATTGGAAGGGAGGGCGGTTCAATAGCCAACCACAATAGAGGTTGGTAACCTTGACGGACTTGACCAAATTTGAAACTATGACCTCTAGCCTCCTCGTAGCAACATGTCTTGGGTGGATGGTTCAATTGATTGAGGTAACCCTTGGGGCTTGATATTTGTTTATACATAGACACACACACACATAATCTCTCATACAAGCCTAGTGGGCTAGCTTGAGTGGTTGAGTGCTTTAAGCTCCATGAAGAGGTCATGCGGTCAATCCCTCAAGATGATTGTCTATGTTGTGTGCCCCACTTGATGTCCCTATTGGGTTAGGCATTGTAATATGTGTTAACGGGTTCATACTAGGTACCATTTGTGAAATATCGAGAAATGCCCATGAGTTTCCATGCAAGGTGAGTTTTTTTTTAATCTTTGATACATTAAAACCATTTCTCTAATGGTCTTGTTATGTTAAGCCAACCAATGAAGCACACGCCTTCCAAGAAAATACACGAGACATGGTATGTTAATCTATTGAGGCCATAAATGTGAGATTAATTGGTTCTCTCACAAAAAAATACTTATGTCAAACATCCATTTAAGAAATTATGTCAAATTATGTGTATTTGTTAGGTTGCACTTGACATTTGAATTTTTACTTCATACATACCAAAATGTAAGCCTTTTGTAAGACATATTTTTGACATACCAAAATGTAAGCGTTTTGTAAGACAAATTTTTAATGGATAAATGATTGAAGTAATTGATGTTTTTTTCTTAATTTGATTAATCTCTATCATATGATTAATCTCTATTGCATGTTTGAATTTAGAGGGGTAGGGCATGCACTCTTTCATAACCTTAAGTAATCAAATTAAATTGTTGTGCATAAGAGTTCTTTATCTTTTAAACAAATAAATCGCATACGTCAATTTTGTGTCTAACTATATCAACATCTTAAAATTAAATGATTATTATTAAATCATTAAATGTCTAACTATGCCCGTTATTAAATCACTAAATATCTAGCAATGCCCATTATTATTAGATGTCTAGCTATGCCCGTTATTCTTTTTTCACGTTAAATCATACTTACCAATTCCTAAAAAGAAATTCTCTCATACTAAGGGACAAGAAGTTAAAGGAGACAAGCAATTCAATGTTCGTTAACAAGGTAAGGATGGGCAAATATAGTTGTGGCAAATACGAAATAATAATACATCCATTTCTTAGAAACACACATTTAGAGCTTTATAATTGTTAATACTCTTGCCATCTTTACCTTCTCATGCATAAATCATGGCTCTAATGAATAAAGAGGTGTACTTGTCTTATAATATGTATATCGTCGATTTTATAGCAAGCTTTAAGCATTTTGCAGCAAAATAATAAATGTTACATTACATTGTATAGAAATCGTTGGATTTGAAATGTCTTTGTATACCATCACTTCTATGTACATTTTTCTATGGCATTTATGACTCTGCCCCATAGTACATAGAGCTCACCCTATCTTATCATGGTTGCAAAGTACTTGTTTGTTTTATTAAATTTGCACCTTCTTAATTATAGATTTGAACCTTTTATAATTACTATATAAACTTTATAGGACAAGTAATGGATTATTTAAATAAAATAACCACAACATTGTGTATAACATTTTATTTTCATAGTTAATATATATATGTGTGTGTGTGTTATTTTAAACTTAATGAGTACATACACATCTATTGTATAACGTTTATTTTTATTTTTATTTTTTAAAAATTATTGGAAGTGGAAAAATCTATCATAACTTAGTTGTTAATTAATAATTAGAACAACTATAATTGGTTGTGATCTGTGAATGTGCGTTGATTCATCATTGTTTTTCAATGAAAACCATGTCACTTGAAATAACATGTTGATGGTCTATAAGGGGGTAGATTTTTGCTCCCACTAGATGTCTCTGGGTCTTGGGTCATTAACATGTGTCCTTACATTCGAAGAAAACAAACTCTTAACCAATCAAAAGCAATTTTAGGTCTTACTTCAGAACCAATCTATTGCATATATAACATCTTATATATATATATATATATATATATATATATAAGAGAGAGAGAACATGTATGTATTGATTATAAGAGAGGGTGTTGGCTATCATAACAGTCTATCCTCTATGTTAGATGTATCATGTTAATTAATTCATGGTAAAATGTTTTTAATCTTGAGTTACTTAATTTTTCATGTTTGAGTTTAAAAAATCCAACTAAAATTTTCCGACAAACTCAACATTAAAAAAAGATCCTTGCCACATTTAGCTCAAGGAAAATAACCATAGTTAAAAATAATAATAGAAATACATATAAATTTTATTGGAATGGAGTAAAACATTTTTTTTCATTTTTTCTAGAGGCAAGAAAAGACAAAATTGGTCATCCTCCTTGATTTTCCTCACATGAAGAATTTTATGGAGAATCATCATCATACGATCTAAAGATTTGTTCATCGATGAAAGCATAAGGATGAAAATGTCAATCAAAAGGGAAAAATGAAACCCATGTAAGGGTTTTTTGGAATGGAACTATGGCCCTCTCCACTAACACAGCCAACTACTTCCTTCCAACACGCAAGCTCTATTACATTGTAGCGTGAGAGTTATTCTAGTACCAAGAGCATGTATTTTTGAAGGACTACAAAATCAAATCCCCATATCTAACATGTTCTTTTAGTGAGTGATAAGGAGAATGAATGAATATAATGCTTATGTGGTTCAATGGTGGCTTGCTTTTAGGTCTTTCTAAGGAGGAACCCGAGGGTTTGGGCATCCCACCGATATGAAATGTGCATCTTGGAAAGGTAGCATAGAGGCAGTGCGACCATGGCAAATATGGGCATTATCATTGATATGAAATGTGCAGGGAAGGCGGCTTAGAGGCAATGCTACCAAAGAGAAAGTGGCTTAGAGGTAGTGCAACAAAAGAGAGGGAAGCTTCCATGGGGTAAAAAACACATGATGGTTAAGAAGAAAAAAGGGTTTTCAATAGCTTGTGTGCAGGGTGGTCGAGGGTTTTAAAATTAAAGGCTTGCTCATCTTTGAAATTCGGTGCATTTTCATCATATCCAAATTGATTGGCCTAAGTGTTGGTTTAAGTTCCACTTTACTACTGGAATGGCTTGAACAAAACAATGTATCCCTTAGCTACTCATGTAGGGGAATGGTTAGTACAGAGAGCCAACAAAGACAATCAAATAATTGCAAAGATTGTAAGCTATTATCCTTGTGACTTTTTTTTTATCATTATTTTAATTTTTTTGGTCAAAATTTTGGTTACAATATGGCTTTAACATATACCTTCAATATCTTCCATAGCTTGTGTGTAGGGCAGTTGCGGGTTTGAAAATCTAAAACAATCAATTCATTGAAAAAAATAGTAAGCAATTATCCTTTTGAGTTGGCTTGTCATTTTTAAATATTTTTTGGGTGCATTATTTTGGTTACAATATGGATTTAACATATAATGGTTTTTGGTAGTTTGTGTGCAGGGTGGCTAAGGGTTTAAAGATCTCAGACAATCAATTCATTGCAATTTTTTTTTTTTTTTTTTGTGACTGGCGGAATCGACAACTAGTTGGGCACGTACTCGCGTGACACATGGTCGTGTTATCCAACTGCTACCACTATAATATATTGGTGCCATACATATGCCCCTTCCACAAGAATAGGTAAATCAGAGGGATTTGAACTCGAAACCTCATCAATCATAACACTTCATATCATGACACTTGCCAATTGAGCTGCCCCCCAAGGGCAATTCATTGTGAGTTTTTCGATGAAGATTTTTAATTTTTTGAGGGCACAATTTTGGTTACAATATGGTTTTGACATATGCCTTCAATATGTATGAATCATATTCAACAAATAATGTAACATATAATTCAATAACCTCTAACCTAGAAAAAAATTATTTTTTACAACAAAGATTCTTAGCTGAAGGGTAGTATATTGGATAGAACTAATGGAAACTCCTCTTGGTGCTTTAATAATGAAACCTTTATCACAAATTTGTTCATAGACCTCCTGAATTCCATTTCTTATACTCTAAACTTTTGGTGCTTCCTTGTATATCGACTTGTATTAGGTAGCACCCTATCAATGAATTCTAATCAAATAAAAAACATAAAATACGGCAGCCTTATAGAAATATTTTATTGTATTCACATCAACCTTGCCTTGACCCTTATCCAACATCCTTACACTTCAACATGTGAAGAAGCATAATACATGAGTGTTCTCATATTAGGTTATTGTTAGTGTCCATGATTTTAGAAGAACATAGATGGATGCACTATGGTTTTCCTCGTCAACCATTTTATGTGTTTGTGTTAGCAATGTCAAATTAGAGCTTCTTTAGAACCATTTGAAATGTAGCTTTAAATATAGAAACTTTAAAATTTTCTCTATTGTCACTTTTATGGTGAAGCTTCTCCATATTTACGCCCATTCCTCCTCAAATGTATTCCTAATCTTATAAAATTCATGCTTCGGAGTAATCCATAAAAATAATGTTTTCTTTCTTGGTAACAACACTGTCAAAACTGTGATAATTGACCATTGTTTTCATGGTAACAACATCGTCAAACTTGCAATAATAGCCTGTTAAACCCAAAAAACCACGCAAGATTTTGAGAGTCTTGGGGCGAGGTCAATCCTGCATAGCTTCAATCTTCTTAGGATCCACCCTAACACCTGCCTTGCCAACAATATGACCCAAGTACTCGAATTTTGAGGCTCCAAAAGAACATTTAGATTGTTTGAAAAAAATTTGGTGTTGAGGGAGTAGATGTAGAACTCGATTCACATGAGAAAAATGGGCTATCCAGGTTTTACTATAGATGAGAATATCATCAAAGAAAACTAAGACAAAATGATGGAGAAAAAGACAAAAGACATGATTCATGAGGCTTTGGAAAGTGGAGGGAGCATTACACAAGTCAAAGGGCATGACCAAAAACTCATAGTGGCCCTCATGAGTTCAAAATGTAGTCTTAAGAATGTCTGCCTCGTTCATACGTATCTGGTGGTAGCCAGAACGAAGATCAAGTTTAGTAAAGAACTGAGCACCACTCAATTCATCCAAGATATCATCAATGACAGGAATGAGAAATTTGTCTTTGATGTTGAGTTTGTTGAGGGAACAAAATTAATGACACATGCGCTAAGAGCCTTCTTTCTTAAGGACCATGACCACAGGAGAAGAATATGGGCTCGTACTAGGACGGATAACGCCTGCAGTGAGCAATTCTTGAATAATTTTCTCAATTTCATTTTTCTAGGAAAAGGGATGAGGATAGGGACGAACATTGGGAGGAAGGTTGTTGGGGACAAGGGGAATGGAATGATCATGAACACCACGGGAAGGAGGAAGTCCCTAGGGAGTGGAAAAAACATTTTGATGTTTGGAGAGGATGAATTGGAGATATGGCAGCACAGAGGGTGTCTCAGTGGCGTGAATAGAATGGAGTTGTGCAATAATGCTCGAATGACCTTTTTTGAAGAGATTTTCCATGGGATGGGAAATGACGATCTCAGGGGAATCTGTTGTGATGCCTTGGAACTTATACTGTTGGCCCTCCTTGTTGAATTGCATGGTTAATTCCTTAAAATACATGAGAATGGGACCTAGAGTCATTATCCATTTGACACCCAACACAATGTCACAACCACCCATGTCAATAGCAAACATATGAGATTTCATGTGGTACTAACCAATTTGGAGATGCATATTTTCACAATGCCCCCCACATTTCATGGACCCTCCATTGGAAATCATGATTTGAAAATTATTGACGGCATAGATATAGAAATTATTTTCTTGGGAAATGTGAGGATGAATAAAATTATGGATGCTTCCACTGTCAACAAGGATGATGACCTTCTGATCCTTAATGTAACCAATTAGCTTGAGGGTTTGGGGAGCAGAGAAGCAAGTGAGAGCATTCAGAGAAATGATCAGTTCAACTTCGGGAGGGTCGGAAGGTGGAGTCGTGTCAGTGGGTTCAGGGGACTCGGCTACAGGGGGAGCCTCAACATCTTCTTCAGAAACATCATCGGATATGGCCATTAAAATATTTTGTTCCTTACACTTGTTCGCAGAAAAATATTTGTCATCACAATTATAACAAAGGCCCTTGAGTTGGCGTTCAACCATTTATTCCCTACTCAATTTCTGGATCTTTAATGGAGTAGAAGGAGGAGTGGGAGTGATTGGTTTAGGGCGAGGAATAAAGGAGGGTTTTCTAGTTTTAGAAGAGGCAACTTCTTGTGCTTCCTTAGCTCTTTTAGTAACTTCCACCAAACTCTGAGGCCGAGCCATGAGGACATGGGTACCTATCTCATCCTTGAGGCCACTGATAAAACATACGTGGAAAAAAGCATCAGACATGCCTTTTGTGTGGAAAGTCAATTGCTCAAAAGCAGCTATAAAATCTTCCATTGTGCCAGATTGTTTCAACTTTGTCAAACAACCTAAATGGTGGGTGTCAGTGTAAAAGTGTTCATAAAGTTCTACAACAAATTGTGTCCAAGCCACATACCCTTGGTGAGCATCAAGGATGATTTCAAGGATGGAAATTTATTTTAAAATGTAGAAACCTTGGCAAATCTTACTAATCCTTCATATTCCAACTATAAATTTTTGGCGATATTTTTGTAAAAATATTCAAATTTCTAAGGATTTTATATAGTTTATATAAAATTTTGGCAATTTGTAAGGTAAGATAATTTTATTCTATAGAAGTTGGGCGAATCATTTTTAGAATAGCGAATATTGGTTTGGGAAAAACCATGGAAAATTAACCCATGAGCGAAATTTAGCCCCTAAAATCATCCCTGGCGGACATTTTTTCGCCATTGCCACCATTGCCAACATTCAGGATCTAGATGGAGAACACCATACCTTAGTTTGGTCAGCTCATCAATAATGTCATACAAAGATAAATAATGTTCCATTTGAGTGACCCAGCCTGTGGGATCTAAGCCATCAAATTCATTCACCTCCACAAGAGGGGGACGCAGGTCCCACTGAAATTTGTGGGGAGGAAAAGAGATGGACTGGGAGGAGTCAGGACCATCAGGGTTATAAAGTGTGGAAGAAGAGAAAGGATCTAGGGTGGGCGTAATCAAGGCGGTCAAAGTGTTCACTGTGTCATAGCATTGCTGACAGGTGGCGATCAATTGAGTGATGGTTGGGGAAGTGATTCGAGCGGAACAAGATGGGAGATGATGTTACCAATACTAGACATAATGGAAGAGATATCAATCCAATTTTGGTCACGATATTTGGTCAAGGTGGTGAGACGTTGTTCCCAATATTGGTTGCGAGTGTGGGCCATGGGGATGGGACAGGGGGGAAAAAGGGACCGCACATAAATGAGTTACAGGTGATTGGTACCACTACGATCAATGCAAAGAGAGGAATTCAATGGGGTATATGCCCAATAAGGGTGTCAGGAAGGGGTCGAGTCCACGAAAAAAAACATTTGCTGAAAAATAATAGGTATGATTGCGATCAAGGCAAAGAGAGGAATCCAATGGGATAGGTCTCAAATAATGGTGCCGACAAGATCCAACCTTTTTTTTTTTTTTACTTTGGCGGAGTTATACTCCAATATGAATAATATTGCAGTGACAAAATGGCCAAATGTTTAACAGGAAAAAATGTGTAGGAATTTCGCAACCAGAATGCAGGAGGCACAATTGCACAGCAATAGATCTTGTCTGTTATGTTTATGTTCTGTCCCAAAGGTTAGGGTATTCAAGGTTTCTACAGACAAGGGTTTTTCATGTGTTATATCTCTCTGATATACGTGCAGGGTCCAACAATAGTACTCATCCCAATATCTCAGGGCACCAACTAAAGAGGCTAGATCGTGCCCTTAGTCGTATTACGTGACTACCCAAGTACTAGAGAGTATCTTCCTGAGTGTTGTTCTCGGTGGCACTATAACAGTTAGGCGATTGATTGGTTTATCTACGAAGGGATTCAAGATATCTAGGTCAATCCATATACAGGGGTTGTCTGATGCGCTACCACTCGAAGCGGTACCAACAAGGGTTACAAGGGTGGGCAACAATGTGTGCTTAAGTACCACTTGTATTTCCTATGTGTATGCTTCCTCGACCACAGATTTATGTGTTGAACAACAAATCTTTGTAGATTTAATACATCGGAATACGTCTCTACCTTCAAAAAAAATTAACCCAGAATTTTATGCCAAGGAAAGTGCTCTGATACCACTTATAAGGCACCAGATCTATTATAATAGCCGAAAACTGAAATATTGCAGAGAATAACAACATAACAACACAATAGATGAAACCACAACACCAAAATACCTTTATTGATAGGGAACAATGTTCACTTTCCTCTTCGAGGGGGCAACCGCCAACAAAGCATCGCTCTATTACAATTATTCTCAAGACAAAACTTCTCATACCCTCTACTCCTATTTATATTAAATCTATCTATCCAAAAGAACAATCTAGAGGAAGATCCTTCTAGAAGCAGAAGCTTCTATTAGGTCTTCTTACATTTGACTTATTATTCCTTATTGCTAGGCCTTATTAATATTGGCCTTTATTACACGTAAATATATTATTCTACCTAATTGAGGGGTTAGGGAGGTTAGTGTTACACATCAAAATGTCACACTTGAGTTATGCACACTAAGTGTCACAAAGTGACGTATGCACCTCGGTAAGTGTCACATTCACTATCGCAAGTGTCATATGCACCTTCTCAAGTGTTGCATTCACTTTATGAGGTGTCAACTCCCCTTGAAACAATTTTTCATGAGCCCTAAGTCATATGGGAGGAGGAAAACCATCATTTCTAGGTCAAAATACACTTTTTTCTTGGAAAATTCGACCCTTTTTTGAGCATTTATGAAGGGTGGCGCCCCCCTGTCTATACTGTGGGTGCCCACATGGCATCCCCTCTACCACTATAGGGGAGTTTCATTACTAGGGTGGCACCCTGTCTCTCACTTTGGGGGAGCATCGTTCTTGTTGAGAGAAAGGGGGGATATGCCCCACCTTATTCTATGGGCCATGTCTTCGAGATGGGGTTAGTTGTGTTCGACCCTCATGCTTGGGCCTCATCCTAAGATCTGATCCAAGCCTCAAGGATCCATATCCTCAACCATACCCCTCATTTTCTCATGGTATTTGTGCCTCCAAATCCTATATATTGAGGGCTTTCCAAGGTGAAAGGAAGGATTGGAGCATATCAAACCTCTGATCTCACGTAGGAATAAATCAATAGTAGCATTGTTATTTTGATCTTATATTTTTCATGCAAAGGGTTGGATGAGGAGGACATGAAGGAGTTGTTGCATCTTCAAAATCAGATTGTACTTACTTGATATTGGTTCTCAAATTAATATACTTGTTTTATTTCCTTCAAGTATGTGTACTTTTGCATCTACTTGTCTATTGTCGTTCAATATTCATAGGTATATCTGTTTAGTTAATCATATAGAGTCAAAGAAAGGTATCTTTGTTGTTCTTTGCAAGATCAAGGAGCTTAGGAATCAAGCTCAAGATTTGGAGCATTAAAGGGAAATCACCGGAATAAGGTATGTCACACTTCTCTTCTCCTCGTTTAACTAGTTAAGTTAGATCTGAAAGGAATATAGCAACCATTTGTACTTTTCTGTCTTGGTAATAGGGGTCTGATAATCTAAGGGAGATTTCACATGTCCGCAAGGGAAACATTTTGCAACAGAAATTGGCGACTCCACTGGGGAAGGACATTGAATTGTCTTTCCTTAGATTGTTTGAACCTTTTCCTTCTTTGATCTTGTTTGGTTGATTTTTTTTATTTTTTATCCTTCCCTCTGGTTCATCAAGCAATAGTCATAGTTACCAAGCCAGTGTCTGCTAAAAAAAAATTTTTTATTCTTATTTTCAAACATCTACAAGACTAGCGCTCCCCCAGAGTGGCTATGAGGGCGCTATTCATCTGACTAACGCTTATTAGTGGTATCTTAGGGAGTGATATATCTCTATGTCTCTTTCATTTAGGGAGTGCTACTCTCATGTTTTGAGAAGATCCAGGAGAATCTACCATGTTTTTCTCAGCCCTTTATTGGAGGTCTTTTGCCCACAATCTGTACTTTTTCTTGTGACTTTGTTTAGGTTGAGGATATGGCTCCTTGTCACTCTTTTTGTTGTCTTGTTTGAACTTGCAACCTTTTCCAAATCGTGAGATTGATTCACCTTGTTTCTTCTTGGTTTGGTCTGAGTCTTGTGAAGTTTATGGTTATATGACTAATTGAAAAGGTCTGCAAAGGTTTGTTAGTCTTAGGTTACTTTTCAAATATTTCTTCTTTGAATGATTTGAGACTTTATGCTTACCACAACCTAGATTTGATTTATCTTTTTTGTTGCTTGTTTTGTCAAGACGGTTGAGTGATTTATCTTTCTCCTTATCAAATTTTGGATTCTTCTCTAAACTTTCTTGTATCCCTTGAATGCTTGTCGATTGTCGAGTTCTTGATTGAGTGAGTTATCTTACTTGTTTTCTTCCAGTTCTCATCATTCTTGAGTGTGTTTTGTTTGATTTATTTTTGCCTCATAATTCTTTGTATTAAACTTAGATCTCTTTCATCTAAAAGTTAAGAAGCGAAAAGTTTGCATATCTCCTTGCATAGTTAATCAAACGAAGAAATTTTGCATTAATTAGGAAATTTGTTTTGGTTTATGTTTGGAAAAAGAACTAGCTTCACACGTGCATTTGTTTTTTTTTTGGAAGCATTTGGTTGGTAGTTTGGCATTGTATTCATCCCAAAATTTGAAAGTTGCATCGTTTTGAGTGATTTCTTGTGATTAAAAAGAATAGAATTATTCTCCTTCCCGTACATAGGATTCATTGAAAGAAAGACTTGCATATCATACTTTTGCATTCTATTGGAGTCGAGTCTCTTACACATCATCAGTTTCATCTCTGTGAACCCTTTGAGTTAAAATCCATTTAAAATAAACCACGCACTAATAAAATCAACTAGAACATTTTTTTTGGTTTTAGCGCACCAATAGTAGCATAGGATTAGGGTCTTTGGACTAAGGAAAGTGACTAAATTATCCAAGACTACTAAATAGACTGTAGAGCACTAAAGAGCGTATAAATCCAACTTTCGTATAAGCATAGTCGGGAAACCCCTCTCATATAGGGGCTAAATAGGAGGTTGTGTGCGATAGAGAAGCGAAGATTACCCCTCCAAAGCTTAACCAATCGTAGTAGACAGATTGTATATTGGGGTTTTTTCTTAAGAAACCAATGGTTTCATTTGGTCTCGGTGCTTCGTGAAATCCAAATCCGTTTGGGGTCCTTTGGAGTCTTATCGGTCCACTTATATTCAGTTCTCTTAAAGAGCTTCAGACTTTAATATCTTTCCCATACGTTTGTTCTTGATTGTCGACTATACCTGGAGGTTGACTGTGAGTTGGTAACCTTAGTGGACTTTCCTAGGTACCTATAGAGGTGACCGTGGGGGGATTCCCACGGTACCCGGGGAAGACGCCGTATCACACTCTTAGTACCCTTGGACGATGATCCTGTGAAAGTAAGGGTTTCTTGCACAGAGAAGGGATTTTATGTGGAGGTCAGGGTAACTTCTTCTCACTTCTTCATTGGCAACTTGATATCCCGTCTTTGGAAGATCCTTGAGCCTATTGTTGCTTGGTTGATTTATTTTATTTTTCATAGGAGTGTGCTTCTTTGAATTTCATAGTTGGCCTTAGGATTGAATATTTCACAGTATGGAACGTGATACTAAGGAACCTCAACATAATATTTCTTACGAACCAGTGATCACATATCACACTTCGGAAACCGAGAGTGTTTCTCTTAGGAGTGGCCATCACGTTGAAGAACCGGTCCCAACCTTCGTAGAAATATTTTCATCTTTTGTGAATCCTTCATTTACTGATCCACTTGGCCAACCACTCTTTGATCCACCATCCATGAGATAGGTCGATTCTTATTCTTCTTATCGATTACCACTCGGTTCCACCACTACACGATCTTATGGCGCGAACCCATCATCTTTTGGTTTTCCTGAAGGAATTAGGAATTCATCTTTTTCCACAACTCTTGTATTTGATACTATTGGTGCTTCATATTTACCGAAAATATCATTGACTCAGGTAACCCCAACTCAACCACTTGTGCATTCATCTCCTCTCGCACATGAGTCAGGTAATATTTGTACTTCATTTTTTCCACGCATGCACATGCCAAGTGCTTTAGTTGGTCATCCCATCGGTCAGATGGCCCATAGTCAAGTCATTCATAAAACCATGGTTACACAAGATTCTCATCCTCCATCTCATACATTTCATATTAGCATACCCTACATTGGAGGTCAATCTTCAATGGGAGGCCAACCTTCAATTGGGGGGCAACTTCAATTGCAGGGAAATTTTTTATTGGGGAGAAACCTATATGGTTGCAACATCAACAAGCATGGGGGAAAGTCACTCCTGCAAGTCCTTCTATCCCTACTACCATTGGCCCATATCCTAGACATCCATATCCAGGAGTTGTGAATCATTTGTGGGCTCAACCCAATCTGACTGGCATTCCTCTGCAAGGAACTATACCCTATCAATATGTCAACCCCACGATTCTGATGCAATAGTCCCTTCAATCACAATGTATGTGTAATACCCCAAGGACGAGCCCCAGTTATGACTATGAATTTTAAACATGTTTTATAGGCTGGTGAGCCGAGTGTTGATAAGTTGGTGGGCTTATGTGTTTATTGGGCCGGAGAGCCTAAGTGTTAATGGCCAGGAGCTTGATTTTTGTATATGTATGTATGCAGATCATTAATAAAATATAACAACATCGTTGTGTGTAGACGGACCATGAAAAAAGAGTGATGGGGGACTAAGCTTCCAGAAGGTTGGGCAGGGAGAGGAGGCTAATTGTTAGGCCTAGGAGCTAAGCTAGGGGGCTTATCTCTAAAGGGGATAATGATTTATTATTATTTCCTAAAAGGCTAAGGTGGAAAATTGTTGAGGGTTGTCCCATGTTCCTAGGAAGGTAACCTATGTTAAGTGGAGAGCATGCAACTCCAAGGAAACAGGTGTCGACCTGGGATCATGTAGATAAAACCCAAGAGTCAATCCATGGAGGGGGTTCATCCTCTATTCTGTCATCTGTTGTCTAACATGTGTGGCATATGCAACTACATCCCCGTGCACCCATTCTTCCATACTCCATCTGAGTTCACTGGAATCCTTCCCAAAAACCATTTTGCACTGCGTTTTCCTCTACACGACCATGCACCTCTGAAAATCAGTTCCGTGAAGCCGACCCGCGTCTACTGTGAAGCTTGAGCATCCCAAAATTGTATAAGTCATGTGTGTTAGAACTGTGGTTTGTTGTGGTCACATAGTCCATTGGCTGAGTGTGGCTTGTCACCATCGTCTGTTCCTTGCCGAGCCTTGTTGTTGTCCCATGGTGCTGGAATGGAATTAAAAAAGCAGGTTGTCAAGCCTGTGGGAAACTCTCTCCAGGTGAGAGAGTGTGCTGAGGAAGTGAGAACTTCTGGAAGGGGTCCTATAGCTACTACAGAGCTCTGAGAATTTTGGTCCGGCCTATTGCTGAAGCCCAAGGTAAGGGAGGTGAAGCAATCGATGAACTGTCTAGTGTGACAGTGAAGGTGTATACTTCTGGGGTGGGACATGCATGTGGGGAATGAGAGTCTATGAGTAGTGGGAATAAGTGTCTCATGGGAGAGAATCCTTCCTCATAAACTGTGTGTCTTCATGTTGACCTTTCCTAGCCTATGATTCCCTTGCCTGATGGAGCTTAGTCCCAGCTCGGGGGTGACCTACTGCTGAGAGTGATGAGAAGCGCGGTCTAAGGTTGGGAGGTTCGTGGAAGGTCTGCATGCAGTTGGTGGAGTTATTACAGTTGAAAAGATAAATATAATTGATGTGCTTAATTTTATGTTATGCATACCTGAGATAATTGAATCTTATCATCTATTATGTTGTGTATATGAATTATTGTTTATTCTATTTGAATATGTATGGTAACAATAAATCTGTGTTATGTATTTTAAATTTATTAAAATGCATGTTACATATATATATATGTGAATTTTCTGCAGTAGTAGCATAGCCCGACCTGGTGATGGCTGGGGACATTATAAATCAGTATCATAGCTTTCAAGGCTAAGTAAAGGTTGTGTTGGTATCATTGCCCATCCTGGTGTTGGTTGGGGGTGATAAAAATTAGTATCAGAGCCCATGGTTTCAAAACTGAGCCTGGATGGGCTGGATAAGTGGTCATTGGACCCGAGGTTTCAAGAGGAAATTGTTGAAAAGTCAACAAGAAATGTGTGTCTAATTTATTTTTCCCTTAAATAAATTGGACAATCAATATTAATCTATTATCTCATAATTACTTGAAAATAGTTAACTAAAATGGAAAATCAGTTAGCTATAGGAAATTCGAGTTCAAAGGTTGACTGGTGGGACATCCAAGTCGAATTAGTTGTAACCGAGTGATTCAAAGTTGTAACAGAGTTGGATGTGTAGTTATGTGAGTTGTGAAGTAGTTTAACTCAGTTAAGTGAGTTAAGCTCAGTTGTACTAGTTGTAACTGAACTTACACTAGTGAGAGATCAGCAAATTAATTATTAATTAATTCACAATCAGTGATCTCACATGCAACTTAATATTTACCACTATTAACTACATGCATGTCAGATCTAATGGAGACCCAGTTGAGATAACAGGTGAAAGGGACAGTTTGGCTATCAATTTTGATTTGAGTGGAGTGCACTCATGCAATCACACACATAGTTGATGTGCCCATGAAGAAAACACAACCTAGGCAAGAGGAATTCAAATTCATTTGTAGGTTTTCTATTAGCAGGGATTGCACAAAGGAGGCAGGTTGTCTGGGAGCAGTAAATTGGCACATGAATTTATCAATTTTTGCATGACAATGTGAGACGATTGTATGTTTTACTAAGATCTCTTGGATTAGAGTTTTGTATGAGATTGTTTTATGATCCATGATATAAACATAATATATGATAGTGGGGTTTTTAGATTTATGCTTTCCTAGTAAAAACATATGTTTTATGTGTGATTGATCTTTCTTATTGATATTGCAATTGGTGATCGTGTTTTAAATTCCGCAAGAATATTTGTAGAAGGGATTTTGTATTTAAAAGTGGCATATAAATGTTAGATTAGGATAATCCAGGCAATACATAATTTGTGTTGAAATTTCTACATGGTATCAGAGCTTAGAAGATTGCAGAAGATGAGTTTGTGACTGGATAGAATTCGAATTTGCAAAAATAATTTCTTGGTGCTACAACTGATTCAAGATCGAAATGGTTTTCAATGGCTTGAGGTTAGAGTATGCACTCGAGGGAAAATCGAACTATCTTTCTTGGAAGGACAGGATGGAGGCAGTACTCAAAGACAATGGCTTGAAGGAATTCATTAACTAAGATGTTCTTAAGCCAGATGTTGCAAATATTGATGCATGGAAAAAGAAAGTGGCAAAGGCGAGGAGGATCTTGTTGGAGTGAGTAGGAAACCACATTGTCTCAAACGTCCATGGGAAAGCCACACCATATGCAATGTGGAAGGATTTGACAGATCTATTCCAAAACAACGACGACCATAGAAAATTGGCGCTCAAAGATAAACTCGGGAAGATCAAGATGGAGAAGGACGACTCCATTCCAAAATATCTCACGAAGTTTCTCCAATGTTGCGATGAGATGGGGAGTGTGGGAATAACAGTCGTTGATGATGTTTTGGTGAGCTTGGCACTCCTAAGACTTCCCAAGAGTTGGCACATTTATCAAGACTATATCAATGGAAGGGAAAAATTGTTAGTTTGGGAACGACTATTGTCGGATCTAGTGCAAGAGGAGTTCAGGCGGAACACCAGAGATGGATCTTCATCAAATTATGATGATGAAGAGGATTTTGCTTTGGTTTCCAAGGCAAGGAGAGGGAAGGGGAAAAAATCCCATTCAAAATTCGAGTCTAAAGTCAAGAAGCTGGATTTGTCCAAAGTGAAGTGTTTTCAATGTCACGAACATGGGCATCTCGCTACTAACTGTCCGCAGAAGAAGAAGAATAAGAAGGTTGTTGGAGATGCAACTAGTGAGGCCCTTGCCTCACAATTTGAACTTGACTTCTCTTTGATCGCATGCATGGATTCAAGTGCATTGGGATCGGTGTGGTATTTAGATAGTGGCGCTTCCTTCCGCATGATGGGAGATAAGGACCTTTCCAGTGACTTGGAGGAGAGAGATCTCAAAATGCATATAGATATGGGTGACGATGGACGATACAATGTGACTGGAATTGGTACCATTACCTTTCAGAGGGAGTTAGGTAAACCATTTGAATTGAAAAATGTTATGCATGTGCCAGGTATGAAGAAAAACCTAGTCTCAGTCACAATGCTGGAGGACAAAGGCTATGACGTTGTTTTCAGTGATGGAAAAGCCTTCATGCAACATATAACAACAGGTCAAGTCAAGAAGATAGGGATTCGAGTTAAGAATCTCTACAAGCTATAGGTAGATGGTTGTGCTACCATGATGGGCAAGGCAAAAAAAGTGGTGAGCTAGGATGAGGGCGAATTATGGCACAGGCGATTGGACCATATTCATCTTGGAGCCTTGAAAATCATGCAGCAAATATCTATTGGACTTCCAATGGGAACACTTACTCAGTTAGATCAGTGCAAGGGTTGCACCATGGGGAAGTATGTAAAGTCCACCTTTCATGAAAAGGAGAACCATGCTTTGGTGATCCTGGAGAGAGTTCACACAGACGTGTGTGGACCATTCTTGATAGCTTCAACAGTGAAACATAAGTATTATGTTATTTTTGTAGATGAATTTTCTCGTAAAGTTTGGATCTTCTTCATGCAGAAGAACGATCAAACATTCTCAAAGTTATGTGAGTTTAAAGAATTTGTGGAGAAAGATTCGGGGAAGCAAGTGAAAGATTTGAGGAGCGATAATGGTGGAGAATACATCTCTAACGAATTCAAAGACTTTTGTAGCAAAGAAGGAATTCGAAGAGAACTCATAGCGCTTCATAACCCACAACAAAATGGGGTTGCGGAGTGGAAGAACAAAACGATCATAGGTGCAGCACAAGCGATGTTGCATGATCAGGGCCTACCAATGCATTTGTGGGTGGAAGCATGCAATACTGTGGTTTATGTGAAAAACTGTTGTCCTCATAGAGTACTTGGCATGAGTACACTTAAAGAAGCTTTCACTGGTAAGAAACCTGATGTTTCTCATTTTAAGATTTTTGGCTCATCTATTTATGTGCATGTGACCAAGGACGCTAGGAAGAAGCTGGAGCTGACTGCTGAAGTTGGAATTTTTTTGGGGTACACACAGACACCCCATAATTATCGTGTGTATTTTCCTAACAGTAATATTACTGTTATGCGACGAGATATAAAATTCGATGAGGGGAAATCCATGCGGTTGTTGCTTGAGAGGGAGCTAGACTTTCATGCAGAGGAGAAACTGTTGGTTCCCAAAGATGAGTCTTGAGATGTGGATCAACCACATGAGGAGATTCATGTAGTGGAGGAAGCCACTCAAGCAGATCCATCCATCAGAAATGGAAGAAAGCACACCACAGAAGCTAATAGATTGAGACTAGATGCTGCACAGAATGTAGGAGCCCCTACTTCAAAGCGCAGACAGAGAGAATATCCTGATCGATTTAATGGATACATGGCTCTCATGAGAAAATGTATTGTGACTGAACCATCTTCCTTTCAAGAAGAAGTGCAAGATCCCACTTGGGTTGATGCTATGGTGGAGGAATATGACTCCATTGTCGAAGACAATGCATGGGAAATTGTCCCAAGACCGGTCGACAAATCAGTGGTAGGTTCAAGATGGATCTACAAGGTAAAGCAAGCTACTGATGGGAGTGTGGAGAAATACAAGGCCAGGTTTGTGGTCCAGGGCTTCTCACAGATCGAGGGGATAGATTATGATGAGACCTTTGCACCTGTCACAAGGTACTCTTCCATAAGATCCATCCTTGCACTCTCAACGCAGATGGGCTGGCGCATTCATCAGATGGATGTAAAAATTGTGTTTCTCAATGGGATCATTGAGGAAGAAGTGTACATAGAGTAGCATGAAGGATTTGAGATCTTCAACAGTGAGTCACATGTGTGCCGACTCAAAAGAGCATTGTATGGGTTGAAGCAAGCACCCCGTGCTTGGTACACTCGGATAGACAATTATTTCACCAGACTGGGCTTCACCAAAAGTGAAACGGATGAAAACCTATACCAAATTGTGGTGGAGGGTAAGTTTTTAATCATTGTTCTTTATGTTGATGATTTAATACTGACTGGTGATGAGAAGTTGATACACTCATGCAAGGAGGATCTTGCAAAGGAGTTCGAGATGAAGGATTTGGGCCTCCTTCATTATTTCCTTGGATTGGAAATATGGCAGCGAGATGGTGAACGTTTTGTGTCTCAAGGAAAGTATGCAAGGGAGATACTGGGTAAGTTTCACATGGAGGGATGCAAACCCATGGATACTCCTCTTCTAGGAAACTAGAGGAAAGAGGATGATACTTCTGGAGAGGTAATGGATGCTACTATCTATCGACAGTTAGTGGGTTCGTTAATGTATCTAGTGAACACAAGATCAGACATTTTCTATGCGGTTAACCAGCTGATTCAAGCAATGGTTAAGCCTACCAAGCTCTTTTGGAAGGGGGGCAAGCATGTCCTGAGATATCTAAGGGGCACATTTGAGTATGGCTTATGGTACAGACAGATGGATGAGGTGAAGTTGCATGGCTTCACGGATGTAGATTGGGCGGGCAGCCCAACGGACAAAAAGAGCACACCAGGGGGGATCTTTAGTATCAGATCTACAACTGTTTCTTGGTACAACAAGAAGTAGAGATCTATGGCACTTAGTTCATCGGAAGTGGAATACATGGCAGCGATTCAAGCTGTGTGTGAGGCTATCTAGATGAGAAAGATCTTGGTTGGTTTGTTTGGTTCTCATTTAGATCCGACAATGATTCCTTGTGATAATCAGAGTTACATTAAACTCTCGATTAATCCTATGTTTCATGATAGATATAAGCATATAGATATCTGGTATCATCATCTCAGTGATTGTGTGCAGCGGAAGATCATATTGCTTCAGTACATTCCTACGGAAGATCAAGATGCAGACTTTTTGACAAAGGCACTCACCAAAAGAAAATTTGAATACCATAGAGATAGGATTGGGGTGAGGGATAATCCCTTTCTTGCTGAGAGGGAGTGTTGAAAATTCAACAAGAAATGTGTGTCTAATTTATTTTTCCCTTAAATACATTGGACAATAAATATTAATCTATTATCTCATAATTACTTGAAAATAGTTAATTGAAATGGAAAATCAGATAGCTATAGGAAATTCGAGTTCAAAGGTTGACTGGTGGGACATCCAATTCGAATTAGTTGTAACTGAGTGATTCGAAGTTGTAACAAAGTTGGATGTGTAATTATGTGAATTGTGAAGTAGCTTAACTCAATTAAGTGAGTTAAGATCAGTTTTACTAGTTGTAACTAAACTTACACTAGTGAGAGATCAGTGAATTAATTATTAATTAATTCACAATCAGTGATCTCACATGCAACTGAATATTTACCACTGTTAACTACATGCATGTCAGATCTAGTGGAGACCCAGTTGAGATAACAGGTGAAAGGGACAGTTTGGCTATCACTTGTGATTTGAGTGAAGTGCAATCATGCAATCATAAAATCACACAAAGTGGATGTGCCCATGAGGAATTTGCAGGCTAGGCAAGATGAATTCGAATTCATTTGCAGGTTTTCCATTAGCATGGATTGCGCAGAGGAGGCAAGTTGTCTGGGAGCAGTAAATTGGCACATGAATTTGTTAATTTTTGCATGACAATGTGAGACAATTGTATATTGTACTGAGAGCTCTTGGATTAGATTTTTGCATGAGATTGTTTCATGATCCATGATATAAACATAATATATGATAGTGGGGTTTTTAGCTTAATGATTTCCCGGTAAAAACATATGTGTTATGTGTGATTGATCTTTCTTATTGATATTGCAATTGGCGAATGTGTTTTAAATTCCGCAAGAATATTTGTAGAAACGATTCTGTATTTAACAGTAGCATATAATTGTTAGATCAGTAGAATCCAGGAAACACATAATTTGTATTGAAATTTCTACAGAAATTATGTCTGGAGGACTAATTTTGGACCTCAGAACCTCCCGAAGTGCCAAGATGATACTTTGGCTGTGTTAAGCGGCTCAGGAGGAGTAGCGGTATCATAAAACCATGATAGAAGTGTTATGGGACCGCAGAGAAATTTGGGCCATAGAATCTGTCAAAAGGAAGGGAAACCCTTTTTTGACCGTTAGATCTTGTGAAGTCGCGCGAGGGTTAGTCACGAGAACCCTTCAGAATTCGTGAAATCAGAGGATTGGAAGTGAAGAGAGGTGAACACCTCTGAAGCAATAAGTTGCGAAGTGGATCTCGACCGTTGGTTGTGGGAGAGATAAGGACCGTCGATGATCCAGGGGGAGATCAGCTATCGGGAGAAGCGGGGTGCACTTAGGCACAAACGCCCGAAACCCCGAAGTCCTGAGGGATATCTACACCATAGATCGGACGAAAGAGCTTGACCGTTTGATCAGGCAAAAGAGCGAATCGTAAATTCAAAGTTTGGTAATCGGGAGAAGCTGGGTGCACTGAGGCATAAACCTCTGAAACCCAAAACTCTGAGATTCTGGAAGGGATCTACGCCGTATATCTAAGAAGAAGCCTAGCCGTTAGATCTTGCGATAGATCGTAAATTCGAAGTTCTTCTATTGGGAGAAGTGGTATGTGAAGATGCACAAACTCCTGAAACCCAAAATTACGAAGTCCTGAAGAGCCGAAGTAGTGGGTCATACTGACGCCACTTGGATGGACGTCGACACATGGGATGTGTGCCACGTGCCAGTGAGTTTCGAAGTGAAAGGGTCGATGTGGTGGGGCCAGATGATGTCGTCTGTGGTGATGTGGACTCTCCTAGACGTAACACGTGCCATTACCTTGGTTGGTGACAACTGTTCTATGTGGGCCTGGAGGATAGAGGAGTCGGAAGTTCAGAAGTCGCAAGATTGGATGGAAGCAAGCGTGAAGGCTTATGACACTCGAAGCTCAAAAGTCCCTAAGTCTCAAAGCTCTGAAGTCTCGAAGTCCCGAAGCTTCGATGACAGAAGTTCCACCGCGAATGTCAGTCGTTTGATGTCGAGTAGACGTGGACCGTTGATCCACCCTACTTTGTGAGTTCGCTAATTTGGAACTCTAAGAGTCTATTGTAATATATTATGAATACTTCAGAACTCGAAGTATTTATTAAGCGTTTGTTCACAGCCCATGGTCGCATGGGTTGGGGCTAAGAAAAAAGGGCTAAGGCCTTAAATGGTTACAGAGCCGAGCCAAGCTCGAAAAATTCTTGAAAACTGAACGTTTTCTTAAATTGCGTTGGTTTATGAATTCTCTGGGATTTTTTAAGGAGTGATGGCCTAAAAAATTTTGGTTGACTGCACATTGTGTTTGCAGAGCTTAAGGAGTGTCATGACTGTAGTGAATTGACACTGAGTGTAGAGAAATGGAAGAGACACTGAATGCTTCCAGTTCAGAAAATGAAGCAAAAGGAATGGATGTCCATTTGGGAGTTGAAGGATCAAACTCCAATGGACATGGAGAAGAGATAGATAAGGAAGGAAATGTGATGAAAATCATTGAAAGATTGCAGAAAGATGCCCAAACTCACCGAGTAGATAGCAGAAAACTCAGGAAAGCTCAGGAGAAACAGGGAGAATTCAACTTAAGGTTGATGAAGAGTTTGGAGAGAATAGAAAAGAAGTTGGATAAAGAGAGTGACTCAAGAAAAACATGGAGTCACAATACCCCTGAGAATAAAATAAGATCAAGAAGTGTTAGCAGGAATCATCATCACTCCCCAAAGCAGTCCAATAAGGAGGCACACAGTAGTTCAATCCCATCTCCTACCAGAAAGCACATGAGATCTGGAGTGGCTGAGATGAAGGGAGAAATGAACAAGATTAAACCTCCTATGTTTGATGGAGAACACAAGAAGGAAGAATATGCCGAGACATGGACACTTGGCATGAGGAAATATTTCCAACTACAAAATTATTCCTCTCATGCAGAAGGAAGAATTGCAATGTATCAACTGAAAGGAAAAGCGTCCATGTGGTGGGATCAAATCGTGCAGGTGCAACACATTAAAGAGAAAGATATTACTTGGATGGAGTTCAAGAAGTATTTTGAAAAGAAATACCTAACTAAAAGATACTATGACAGAAAAATGAAAGAGTTCTTTGAACTCAAGCTGGGCAGCATGTCCATTGATGAATACGAACGAAATTTTTTGGAATTGTTAAACTATGTTCCGTTCATCAAATATGAGACTGTCAAATTCAAAGGTATTTAAGTGGACTACCACCTTCCATTGGGGACAAGATTCAGTACGATGACCCTAAGACTATGGAAGGAACGATAAGGAGAGAAAAATTCTTGTATGCACAAAAATATGAAAAGCCTACTTTCCGGAAGGCTTGGGATGACCAGAAGAAGTTTAAGAAAGAGCAGAGGCCAAAGGGAAACAAACCTCCCTTTTTCATAAACAGTCCTCAAGGACAATCATGTTTTAGAGAGCCCAGGAATGCTGAAGTAGGTGGGCAATTGCCAAGGCAGACACCTATAGAATGTTGGGGTTGTAAAGGAAATCATAGGTACAAAGACTGCCCCCACAGAAATGACAAAGTGAGAACTGTCCACAATGTTCAGTAGGCTGAAACAGTGCATGACATGGGAAAAAGTGTAACAAGGATCTATGAAGCCTTGGACAACCAACAAGCTGAATTTCAATCACACATGATTGAAGTGGAATTTATGATCAACAACCAACCCATTTCTATTTTAATTGACTCAAGAGCTAGTCATAGTTATGTAGATCCTAGAGTGGTGGAAAGTTTGCAATTACCAAGAAGCAAGCATGAGAAATCTTGGTTAGTGCAGTTGGCTACAAGAGCCAAGAGAAAGGTTGTCGATTTGATTAAGTCATGTCCAATGGACATGAATGGACTAAACACAAGGGCTGAATTGAACATTTTTCCTTTAGGTTATTATGATTGTCTAATTGGGATGGACTGGTTGGACCAGCACCACACCATCCTAGACTGTCGTAGAAAGTCATTCACTTGCTTGGATGAAGAGGGGAATCAAAGAACAGTCCAGCTAATTCCCAAAGTTGTTGTTATCAGAGAAATCTCAGCAATGCAGCTGAAGAAGTGCTACGGGAAAGGCCATCAATTATTTGCATCCCATGTGGAGGAAGCATCTAAGGATGAGGTCTCAAAGATTGAAGACCATGCAGTATTAAAAGAATTTGAAGATGTATTACAGGAGGTACCCGGACTACCCTCGAAGAGAGATATTGATTTCTCTGTAAACTTGATGCCTGGAGCAGCTCCAGTGTCAAAAACTCCTTACATAATGAGTATGCTAGAGCTGAAAGAGCTGCAATTGTAGCTTGAAGAGATTCTGAAGAAGGGGTACATATGCCCAAATGTGTCACCTTGGGGTGCCCCAGTCCTGTTCGTGAAGAAGAAGGACGGAACGATGAGATTGTGCATCGATTTCAGGTAGTTGAACAAAGTGAATGTAAAGAACAAGTATCCTTTGCCAATGATCGATGACCTCTTCAATCAGTTGAAGGATGCGAAGATATTTTCGAAGGTAGATCTCAGGTCGGGATATCACCAGGTAAGGATAAACGATGAAGATATCAGCAAGACCACCTTCAGAACAAGGTATGGTCATTATGAATTCACAGTGGTGCCATTTGGGTTGCCGAATGCACCCGATGTTTTTATGTTTTTAATGAATGGTGTATTCAAAGAATATCTAGACAAGTTTGTCATAGTCTTTTTAGATGACATCTTGGCGTATTCTAAGTCAGAGGAAGAACATGAAGAACACCTGCAGATGGTATTTCAAGTGCTAAGAGAGCACCAGTTGTATGCCAAGTTGAGCAAGTGCTCGTTTTATCAGGAGCATATCCATTACTCGGGGAATATTATTTCAAAGGATGGGATAGTTATAGATCCTGAGAATATTGAGGCCATCAAAGAATGATCAACGCCAAAGAATGTGACAGAAGTCAGATCCTATATGGGTCTAGCTGGTTATTATAGAAGGTTTATCACAGGGTTCTCGAGGATATCTCACCCTATCACTTTCTTGTAAAGGAAGGAGAATAAGTTTCAGTGGATAGAGGAATGTGTGAAAAGCTTCTAGCGATTGAAGCAGTTGTTAACCAGTGCTCCAATCCTAAGGATTGCGGATCTGAACGAAGATTTCATAGTGTGCATAGATGCATGAAAAGAAGGAATGGGAGGAGTCCTTGGTCAGAATGGATTCATAATTTTTTATGAATCTAGAAAGTTGAAAGAGCACAAAAAGAACTATGCCACTCATGATATGGAGTTGGCAGTTATCGTTCACGCTCTGAAGAAGTGGAGGCATTACCTCATGGGAAGGAGGTTTGAACTGAGGACAAACCATAATGGTCTGAAGTATTTTTTTGATTAGCCAACCTTGAATGCTAGGCAGAGTACATGGTTGGAGTTTCTTTGTGAATATGACTTTGATATCAAGCATATCAAAGGGAAGGAGAATAAAGTGGTTGATGCACTCGGTAGGAGAGTACACGAATTACATGCTACAACCATTAGCATGTATCGAACTGATATTAAAAGCAGAATTTTGGAAGCTACAAATGCATATTTGCAGTACAGGGATTTGGTAGCAAAGCTACAACAAGGCAAGATACCACAGAAAGTGGAAAGTTATAAATTGGAGACTGATGGGACACTTCTGTACAAGAACAAAAATTTTATACGTAATGTCTAGGATTTGAAACTTAGGATTTTGAATGAAATGCATAATGTGCCTTATGCAGGTCACCCTGGATATCAGAAAATTGTGGCAGTAGTCAAGAGCCATTACTTTTGGCCAGGTATGAAGAAAGAGATTGCTTAATACATCTCCAAATGTATGGAATGTCAGAAGGTTAAAGCTGAGCATAGGCACCCAACAGGGTTGCTACATCCTTTACCCATCCTTGAGTGGAAGTGGGAAGTGGTGACAATGGATTTCATCACGGGATTGCCTAGGATAGGCAATCAACATGATTCAATCATGGTAGTGGTGGACAAGCTTACGAAAGCTGCCCATTTTATTTCGGTAAAGCCTACTCACAAGGTAGCTGATGTTGCTGACATTTTTATGAGGGAAATAGCATGATTGCATGGTATTCCCAAGACGATTGTGTCTGACAGGGACCCAAAATTTACCTCCAAGTTATGAAAGGAGTTGTTTAAAGGATCTGGAATGAATCTGAACTTTAGCATAGCCTATCATCCTGAGTCTGATGAGCAAAAAGAGTGGGTGAATCGAGTGATAGAAGACATACTAAGGATGTATGTGATGGACAAACCATCTAAATGGGAAAACTACGTACACTTGGTAGAATTCACCTACAACAATGGGTATCAAGCATCGTTGAAGATGATACCTTTTGAGGCACTTTATGGCAGAAAGTGCAACACTCCAATAAGATGAGATAATCCAGCTAATAGAGCAGTGGTTGGACCAGAGTTTCTCAAAGAAATGGAAGAGAAAGTGCTAGAAATTAAGCATAATTTGAAAGTTGCCCAAGATAGGTAGAAGATTTATGTTGATAAGAACAGGACCCACAGAGAGTTTAAAGTGGGAGATCATGTTTTCTTGAAAGTAAAAGCCAATAGAAGTTCCCTGAAGCTGGGAAACTATTCGAAGTTGGAAGCCAGACTTTGTTGGCCATTAGAAATCCTAGAAAGGATTGGGCCAGTTGCATATATGCTTGCATTCCCTGCATCCATGACTGTACATAATGTGTTTCATGTTTCATTTCTTAAGAAATATATACCTGATGCTAATCATGTAATTGATTGGAATGTGATTCAGGTGGAGCAAGAAGGTGTCTTGCAAGTGCATCATCTGCGCATCTTGGACAGGAAAAGCAAGCAGCTCTAGAATCGAGCCATAGGAATTGTAAAAGTCCAGTGGACCTGGTATGGTCTTGAGGACACGACATGGGAGCATGAGGATGCCATGCGGGCAGAATACCCACATATTTTTGAAGATTTTGGAAATCTTGTTGATGCTATGTAAAAGTTTCACTGAGGATAGTGAAAAAATAAGGGGAGGGGATTGTAATACCCCAAGGACGAGCCCATTTATGACTATGAATTTTAAACATGTTTTATAGGCTGGTGAGTCGAGTGTTGATAAGCTAGTGGGATTACATGTTTATTGGGCCGAAGAGCCTAAGTGTTAATGGCCAAGAGCCTGATTGTTGTATATGTATGTATGTAGATCATTAATAAAATATAACAACATCATTGCATGTAGACCGACCACGAATAAAGAGTGATGGGGGATTAAGCTTCCACAAGGTTGGGCAGGGAGAGGAGGCTAAGTGGTGGGCCTAGGAGCTAACCTAGGGGGCTTATCTCTAAAGGGGATAATAATTTATTATTATTTTCTAAAAGGATAAGGTGGAAAATTGTTGAGGGTTGTCCCACGTTCATGGGAAGGGAATGTATGTTAAGTGGAGAGCATGCATCTCAAAGGAGACAGGTGTCGATCTGGGCTCATGCAGATAAAACCTAAGATTCAATCCATGGAGGGGGTTCGTCTTCCATTCTGTCATCCGCTGTCTAACCTGTGTGGCATTTGCAACTGCATACCCGAGCACCCATTCTGCCATACTCCATCTGAGTTCACTAAAATCCTTCCCAGAAACCATTTTGTGATGTGTTTGCCTCTACACAACCACACACCTCTGAAAATCAGTTCCATGAAGCCAAACCGTGTCTGTTGTGAATATTGAGCATCCCAAAATTGTATAAGTCGTGTGTGTTAGAAATGTGGGATGTTTTGGTCAAGCATTCCCTTGGCTAAGTGTGGCTTGTCACCATCGTTTGTTCCTTGTTGAGCCTTGTTGTTGTCCCCTGGTGTTGGAATGAAGTTGAAGAAGCACGTTGTCAAGCCTGTGGGAAAATCTCTCCAGGTGAGAGAGTGTGTTGAGGAAGTGAGAACTCCTGGAAGGGGTCCTGTAGCTGCTACAAAGCTCTGATAATTCCAGTCCAGACTGTTGTTGAATCCCAAGGTAAGGGAGGTGAAGCAATCGATGGACTGTCTAGTGTGACAGTGAAGGTGTATACTCCTGGGGTGGGACAGGCATGTGGGGAATGGGAGTCTGTGAGCAGTGGGCATAAGTGGCTCCTGGGAGAGAATCCTTCCTCATAAACTGTGCGTCTTCCTATTGACCTTGCCTAGCCTAGGATTCCCTTTTCTGGTGGAGCTTAGTCCCAGCTCGGGGGTGACCTACTTTTGAGAGTGATGAGAAGCGCGGTCTAAGTATGGGAGGTTCATGGAAGGTCTGCACACAGTTGGTGGAGTTATTCCAGTTGAAAAGATAAGTATAATTCATGTACTTAATTTTATGTTATGCATACCTGAGATAATTGAATCTTATCATGTATTTCGTTGTGTATATGAATTACTGTTTATTATATTTGAATCTGTATGGTAACAATAACTCTATGTTATGTATTCTAAATTTATTAAAATGCATGTTACATATATATATGTGTGTATGTGTGTGTGTGTGTGTGTGTGTGAATGTTCCGCAGTAGTAGCATAGCCTGACCTGGTGATGGCTGGGGACGTTACAAATTGGTATCAGAGCTTTCAAGGCTAAGTGAAGGTTATGTTGGTAGCATTTCCTAACTTGGTGTTGGCTGGGGGTGTTACAATATGGGAGGTCCATCAGGCCAACCACATCACATCGGGGGACCATCAGGTCAATTTCAGTATGTAGGAGGTCCATCCACTTTGTCAGAGTACATGGGTGGACAAACAAGATAACCACCTTACATGGATGGACAACCTAGAAAACCACCTTACATGGGAGTACCATCTAGCTTTTCCATCTCACCACAACCTGGATATGGTCCTACTGGTGTTCCCACCCAATATGGTTATCACCAGTATCAACAGCCTAACTGACAGCTACCATTCTTGGCTACGTTAAATCTTCCATATCTATCACATTTAACAAACAATTCCATCCTTCATGCCTCATTTTGTCTCACTATCCCTTCCAAATTATTGTCCGACATCCTGAAATTCAACGGAAAACCTGGGGAAGATCCTAAAAATCATGTTATGACTTTCCATTTATGTTGTTATTCCAACTCTTTGATGGATGATTCCATTCTTCTTAGACTTTTTCAAATAACACTTAAAGGTGTGGAAACAAATGGTATATTGAACTGTCACGTAACTCCTTTGCCAACTTTAATTTTCTTGCCATGGCTTTCTTGATGCATTTTCAGCTGCCTATATGGTACGAGACTAGTATAGAAATTTTGAACTCTCTCCGATAATATTCTTCCACCCACATATCCAATCATATTCATGAGTGGAGACGACAGAGACAGTTGATTAAAGCTCCCATTCTAGACCAACTCCTCATGGATTGGTTTACAAAGTCTCTCTTGCCTCCCATTTCCCGTGATGTTTCTATGGGAAACATTGTTATCGAGGAGCAGGATATCAGCCATGCGTAGTATTTGGACTTGGTTTACTCCCAGTCCGACACACTTTACAATCTGATCCCTAATGCTCCTCGTTCATTGAATGATTCATCCATACCTACTCCAGAACCCAGTTCCGCTCCAAACACCAACACTAGTTTCGCTCCTGCTCAAACCTCTGAAGTGAATTCGGTCCAATCCACTTCATCTCTGGAACCAATAGGTAAGAATAAAAACAAGGGTAAATCCAAGAAACATTCTAATGAGTAGGATAATACTAAGATTGTTGATACTCAAACGACTAGGAATCCTAAATCTCTTTGTATGATTTGTGAGGAAGAAAATTACACAAAAGACTGCCCTCATCGTGAGGTTGTCACTAAATATATGAAGCCTTACCTCCTAACTGGTTCAACAACAACATTTGGTTGCACAAAACCCTGCCCCTCCGCAAGGGGGAAACACAACTCATTCCCACCATGGGGATGTTTCCACAAGAACCTCTGAGGTGTACATGTTTAAGATGGTTAATGTCACGACTCAAGAAAATACTTATGACACTCCTCCAGGTGATCATACCCCTTTCTATTTGAATCTGATTACGTTTAATCTGTACTTTCTCCAGGAGATACTCTCACACCACCGAGCCTTCCAAATTCAAATTTTGGGTGGTGGAAAGAACATCCATCAAACTATTTTGGATGAGGAAGCCTCCACCTTTGTCATGTATTTTCCTTGTTGGAAAGACCTTGGTTTTCCTTAACTTATCTCGTCTCCTATAACCTTGAAATCGTTTGATGGACGTGGTTTTCAACTTGATGGACTCTTGCAATATTTCACTGTGACATTGAAGGGTAAGACCATTTCAGTTGAAATCAAAGTGGTCGAAGTGCCCCTAGATTATAATTTTTTACTTGGTTGTAGTGGTTTTATCCGATGATTGTCATCGCATCTTCGGTGTTTTGTATTTTACGATTTCCCCATCAAGGAAAATTTATCATTGTCGACAAATTTGAGTATACAGCTCCAGATTGTCACAATACTACAATGAATAATATCCCTTTTCTAAGAGTAGGAGCAGGTATTCTTAAGGATTTCATGCCCATAATAGTTATTCACTTTCCCTCTCCCGCCACCCCAAGGGTTACCACATTAAATATGATTTCAACTCAGGTTTGATAATCCTTATAATTATATGATCCTTTTGGAGTACTTGGTCTCATCGATCATAGTTATTTTCCTATGCCAAGCTCGTTAAAAAATGAAACAGACACTAACGAGCATAGTTCATTGTCTTTGTCAAGCTCGTTAAAAAATGAAATAGACCCCCCTTCATTAGAATCGAATCTCATTCTGGATCACATGATTGAAACTTATTTTCCTCCATCTCATGAAAATGTTCCCATTAGTAACCAGATGCCAAAATGAGAAAAGATGAAGAGTCACCAGAGGAAACGACACTTGGGGGGCAGGTCTCTAGCCTTTGGACATCATGCTGGAGTGAAACCTATAGCTTCTATCACACAAGCTAGAGGAAAACCACCTCTGGAGAGACACACTGCTAGGATTGATCCTCATTCGAGGGTTGTCCCCATCATGACATAGTAACTTTTTCCAAGAACGAGTTTAGTATTTGTTCTTTCTCGTGCTTGTTAAAACATGAGAATAGGTTATTGAGTATACTTTTATCTCTTTTTTGGACTTGTAAAAGCTATATGAAAAATGAACTTTTTGGAGTCTCCTTTAATCTCTTTTCAAACTCCCTAAACATGAAAATATTTCCGAGTGATCTTGCTTCCTTTCACACTCATTAAAAGGTTTGAAAGGGCGTCTTTCGAGTGGTAGTTTATCTCTTTTTCGGCCTCGCAAGACTAATTATGAAAAATGACTACTCTAATCAAGCATGATTAGAAGAGTTCTCCCCTGTATTGTTTTACACTTTTTTCGGGCTTGGGAGACTAAATTTATGAAAAATTCATCCATGGAGTCGCCTTTAAGTTCTTTTCAGACTCTCTAAACATGAAAAACCACTGAGTTTACCTTCTTTGGGCTTGTAAAACTATGCATCGAAGGACCTATATGAATCCAATCTCAAAGACCAGTCTGGGACTGAAACCCTCCTTCTTTAGGTTCGTTAAACATATGACAAGGGACTCATCCGAATGATGAGCTATATCGAGCATGTGTTACCCTCCTCGAGCTCGTTAAACAAAAAAATAATTACTCATCTATCTGGATGGGGGAAAAAATTGAAGGAAGTGGGTCAAGTTTATTGAGATCTTTTAAGGCAGCTCTTATTGTTGCCCTTGAACATGACACATGTTCACATATTACCGTACACTTGGATAATCCATTTTCCTTTGCATTGAACCAATCCTATGATTATTTCTACTCATTTGGCCCATCCAAAGAATTCCCCAGTGATTTCTGCATTATGTTTTTGTCCATTCTAAGTCCATGCTACCAAGTCTTATGTCATGCTTCAATGTTCAAGGGAAGTCTTCACTTCAAGTCATTCATCTGCAATATTACCAGTTTCCATACATGTGTTAGTCCATTCTTGATTTACCACATCATATCACTTTCTTGTGACAAGTTTCATGTCGATTGATGGTGGATACATAAATGCTCTCCTTCGACGTGTCTTTTCCTGTCGACTTCAGCAAATTATTCAGGAATTAGACTTAGAAACAAATCGATACCTTGGGACCTACATGCCTCAATGGCAGGCCTCCTTGCATTCGGCAATGGGTATACATCAATGACCCCTGACCGATTGATTCCATGAATATTCGACTTTAGCTCATTATTCACATTCGTTTTATTGTACTTAGTACATTGAGATTCATTGACATCAATGGTGATTTCTCTCATGCTTTTCAATGATATACCTCAATGATCGATAATCAAGCGGTTTCTGGCATGTTTGACATCAATCATCTATGCACATGGAAAAAATCGTATTGTTATAGGATTGAGACAAAGACCCTTGGTTGAGTGTTCATCATAATTTATATTTACCCAAGTTGTGATGGAGATCATTTGATTGATATATATGTTGTAATATAGATCCACTTTTTATTGGTATGTGGCTATGTTATTGTCATATTTTAGCTTCGTTGTGTACTCTTTAGTGGCTATGATCAAGTCATGTCATAGAGGGATGGATCCACATTGTATCTTTGGTGGCCATATCCTTAGTCAATATCATCATGGATCCGCAATGTTTTTGTTGGCGGCCATGCTTTGAGTCACTTGTATTTCGAGCATAGGTATGCCTGCCTCGAGAATGAAACATAGATTAATATTGTTTGATGGTTGTTTGCAGCTTCTACCAAGTTCTCCAACTCCACACCCTTGCATTGAAAATTTTTTAAATTGTTTCGTCCATTAGTTTCTCTTCTAACCTCACACTTTAGGAGACATATATTACACATCAAAATGCCACACATAATTATTTCACCCTAAATGTCGCAAGTGTCGTAAAAGTGTCATATGCACCTTGGTAAGTGTCACAAGTGTCGTCAAGTATCATATGCACCTTAATAAGTGTCGCATGCACTTTTCTATGTGTTTGTTTGCTTTTAACCCATTGGAACCATCAAAGAACATTTTCCATGATCTCTAAGTCATATTGGAGGAAGAAACCCATCATTTCAAGGCCAGAAACACACTTTTTACTTGGAAAATTGACCTTTTTTGGGGCATTTTTGAAGGGTAGCGCCTCCCTGGCCATGTTGGGGGAGTGATACCCCATAGGGTAGCACACCCATTACCTTATTTAGGGAGTTCTATAACGCTCTATCTCTAACTATAGGGGAGCCCTACTTTTGATTGAGTAAAATTTGGGATCTCCCACATTTTCATAAGGGGCTAGCTCTTGGAGATGAGGTTGGTTTGGATCAAATACTATCCTATGGCACTATCCTAGGATAAAATCCTAACCTAAGGAGGAAATACTCAACCAATTCCCTAATCTAATCATGGTGGTTAAGCCTCTCAAAGATTATATAAGGAGGCCTTTCCAAGGTGAAATGGGGGAAGAGATTGGAGCATATCAAACCTTTGATCCTAAAGAGGAAAAATCAACAAAGCATTGATATTTTGATTGTGGATCTTTCAAGAAAGGATTGGATGAGGAGGACTTGGAGAGATTGTTGCAACACCATCTACAATTCCTCCTCATCCAACCCTTTCTTGAAATATCCACAATAAAAATAACAATTCTTTGTTGATTTCTCCTCTTTAGGATTAGAGGTTTGATATGCTCCAATCTCTTCCCCCCTTTCACCTTGGAAATTTCTCCTTATATAAGATTTGAGAGGCCTAACCACCATGATTATATTAGGTAATTGGTTGAGGATTTTTCTCCTTAGGTTAGGATTTGATCCTAGGATAGTATTCGATCCAAATTAACCTCATCTCCAAGAGCTGGCACCTTATGAAAAGTGGGAGATCCCAAATTTTCCTCAGCCAAAAGTAGCGCTCCCCTATAGTTAGAGAAAAAGTGATATATCACTCCCTAAATAAGGTAATGGGGGTGCTACCTTATGGGTTATCACTCCCCCAACATGGCCAGAGGGGCGCTATCCTTAAAAAATTCGCAAAAAAAGGTCGATTTTCCAAGTAAAAATTATGTTTCTGGCCTTGAAATGATGGGTTTCTTCCTCCAATATGACTTAGGGATCATGGAAAATGTTCTTTGATGGTTTCAAGTGGTTAAAACACATATAAGCACATAGAAAAGTGCATGTGACACTTAGTAAGGTGCATACGACACTTGACGACACTTGTGACACTTACCAAGGTGCATATGACACTTTTACGACACTTGCGACACTTAGGGTGATATACTTAAGTGTGGAATTTTGATATGTAACAATTAGGTCCCTAACAGTACCCATGGTAAATCCTAAATTCTTCAAGGCACAAGGCCACGTCAACATCATACTCATTATGATCTTTAATGTATCACTTACTAGAATAGAACCTGAGTGGGGAGGACCCGATTGACAATAAAAATAATTTATTTTATCATTTCATTGTTAGGATAATGTACCAATGAAAATGAGTCCTTTCACCTTATATATAACACTTGAGTAAATTGTTGAGACAATAAAATATGTTTATAATTGTGAAGTTTTTAGATAGCTAGGAAATCACTACTTATACTTTAGATGGAAAGCATAATGCCAACAATGTTCTATTAGATTGTACATTTGATGTTATAGTTGAGAAGTTTGGAAGTTGCCTCATAAATTTCAGGTCATTGAGGTGGAAATATATAAGTTCATAGTTGCTAAAACTACTAATAATTCGACATTGGTATTTCCAAGACACTCTTGACCACCATTATGCGCATGTACAAGTCGGTTCTTGGTCATCCCACATTGCACATGGGATGTATGACTTTATTAGGAGTACCATTGGGGTCAAATGGG